>DWMG01001032.1:0-16496 GCA_018244855.1 Elbella merops
AACTATGAACACTATACTTACATTGATATATATTGTTATGGATATACCAGTTACGCAAAGATTTCATTCAGTCGGAACGTATCATAAATATTGATTTTACAGTCTGATTAACGAACAAACAAAATGTTTGAAGCTACGCATTAGGTATATCATATCGAAAAGTCAAATAAATCAATTTAACGAACACTGTTTTTTTTCGAAATAAGTCAAAATTGTTTGTTTCGCTGAAACCACTAGATGGTTCTACCAGATTACGTTATTTATGAGACTGCCCCCACCAATGTGGGCGACACTACATTTTTTTCGCGCTCTCCACTGTTCTAGCTGGCATGATAGTTCATAAATAACAGTGATGGATGGCACGCGAAGCTTTTAGAGAGCTGGTAGCAATAGAGTAACATATACATTATGTTATTTTATATATATGTAGAATTAGACTATAGTAATACACTTCTACAATTTAAGATTGATGCAGAAAAACTGAAGCTTTGCTGCATTTTATTTAAAATGTTGTGATTCAGTAATTGCTCCGAAAAAATTAACATGGTAAATATGATATTTTCAATTTTAATGGAAAAAAACAATTTCGATTTGGTCTCGAACTTTCTCAAATTTGGAAATGTCTACAATGTTCCAAAATCACCTATTTGTTATTCATACTAGAGTATCTATGCATACTAGTCTCTAGGGCATATTAAATGAAGCGTGGACTTGACCGCAGCAACATTACCGGATAAATGTTACATACTTAGGACAACGTAATTTTTCACACGTTCCCGAACACAATCAAGGAGATAAATCACAATCGATTGATTTATGGTTCTTCGCGCTTTTAATCTCACTAAGCTGTTTATTGTCACTCCAATGAGTCTTTCCCGAGTGACGATATCCAAGCATTTTTCAATGAAAATGCTCTGCTGTTGACGCTTTTTTCGATATGAGAAAACATACAATTATCATTAAACACTTTTATGTACACGTTTTTTGTACTGCGATTTAATACCGCATGGTCTCCTAATTTATTTAAAAAAGTGCAGTAGGAACATACTTTTGGATGATGAAGCAATACCAATTTTGATTATTATAATTTTTGTTGTATACATTATTCTTCATATTTAGATAAATAACCAATAATATCAGAGCTAGCAAATGATTGCAACTACATTTTACGATATATGATGTCTATGGACTGCAGTCGTCTTCAATTTTGTATGGCATTTATGAACATTGCTTCTATTCATGATATTATTTTATTATAACGCCATATTATAAACTAAAATATGTATAATATACCTATATGAAATGTCATAAAATCAAATGAAGTATAATCAAAAATGTTTTACACAAGCCTTAAGACGACACTTAGGTACAAACTGTCAGTTATACAATTTTCTTAATGTATTACAGGGTCGAAACGCCTCATAACTGACGCAGATCTGACGACTATTTAGAAGACATTTTTTAGTTTTTTTTTTTGTTTTATACTAAGGTATTCCTTTTTTAAGTCACGTTATTTGTAGTAAACCAGCATTGACTGAAAAGAAACTCCGTTCAGTCATGTGCGTCACAAATAACAAAGAGAAATATTATATTTTTATAAACGTATAGAAATACAGTAAACAAAAAAGAATAAATCTATGAATCAGTAAATAGAATATGTATTATACATTTAGTGACATCGGGTGTTGTTTTAAAGACACTTCTTTCATGTTAAACAAAACTATATGATAATCGATGATTGATCTACGATAAAACCGATCATAACTGTTTGAAAGTATACAGGCCACACGACCGGCTAGTAAACGAATAATGTTTAAGTGACCTTCGCTATTCTGTTGCTGTAATAACGTAACTGATAGATATCATTCTTGTACAAGCCAGCACACGTAACCGTCGAGTGGCTTTTTTCATCGCCTCCGCAATCGAAAGGGATATAAAACCGCAAGTTATGGTAAACGTTACCAAAACATATAAATACTAGGCAGCCAGCACGTGCCTACCGTTCTTAATGTGTTTGTTACTCTAATAGAAATCTAGGTTTGTTTATAATATACCGCGGGATATCTAAACAGACGTGTGGCAACGTTTTTCATTATGAGCTTTTGATTTTCGCTATTCACATAAACAAACAACAGGTTCCTTGTACTCTGTCAACAGATCAGGTCAGAACGTTACAGATTGGTTGATCGGTTGAATAAATCCGCATGGTCATCTTGAACTTACGGACTACTCCTGGCTAACTCTTGTGTATTGACCAGTGATTGTCATAATGTATCGTATATACACATTCATTACTTTATCGACAGAGTTTAGAAGGTTTCACATATTCCACCTTAAAATAGATTATGGATTCTAAAATTATGGGGAATATCCGGTGCGTGTAATAATTTCTGAAGACTTCAAGTGTTCCAATTTTTAATGTTTATAAAAAATAAAGTTTATTTCATACGAATTGTAAGTTAAAATGTGTGGGTACAGATGGGTGATATACAGGAGTTTCCTTGAAAACATATGTGTGTATAGATGTAATATCCCTCAGCGTTATTTTATTTAGGTGTTCATAGCTTGAAATTTAGGCAGAGTAGTCGTTTGAGTGAGCCCGCGTACACGCGATAAAGGGAAATCCGTTTTCCAACACCTTCCTGTTTCCAAATACGACGGATGTATAAGAATATATAAAACTATCATCGATAAAATTATATATAAATTGAAATAACCATCTATATAACGTAGATAGCATCACGTAGATAGCGTCACTCCTTTATTTTCCATAAGGAATAGACAGAGAAGTGTAATACTCCCATATTTTATCAGTTGTGTTATACGTCCCATGGAATAGCTAACGAGCCTACCATTATACACGGGCCACAAATCCTCGAGCCTCCGAAAGACCACTACAAATTATGAGTTATAAAAACCGACCCTACTTGCAGCGTATAGATAAAAATACCACTACTTGCAGCGCATAGATAAAAATCTATAAAACAACTTTATTGAGAGAAATGAAACACAGTGATCGAAATCCTCGCACGGAATCTTAAATGCCTTTTTATCGTACACTATCAAAATCAACGAAAACAAAACATATGATTCCATTTCGACATCAGAAATCTCAAAGCAAAAGGGACAACACATTAGCGTGACACGATTTTATTATTATAAGGAACATTGCCAATTCTTTACTCACAGTCGTAGAGCGTCCACGAAGTCTAATTACACGCTGGGACAGTACGTGACGCCGTGCCCACTGTTTAACAGCGCCCTCCCGTCTGTAATAGCTGGAGGTGAAATGAACTGAAATACCAGGCACGGTATGCATCGACCTTTGCTATCGCCGGGAGAATTATGTTAAACATATTATTTTATACATTTGTTATTGTTAGTAGTGCTCTGTTAAAGTTTATTTTTCGTGAGGTTGTGTTTTGTTTATTTATGTTTGTGCTTCTTTTGTAATGGTAACATTCCGGATCAACTCAGATCAACTATACCAAATAGTAAAAAAGGAACAAGTTAGGTAAATAATCTACACATAATAAATAATATTGAAACATACTCGTACATACATACGAGTATATATTTTGTTTAGAAGATATACCTATATATAATGGGATTGATATACACCGAATTAGATCATTTGTTTCAAGGGCTGTCATGGTCGAAAATATCGTGAACATTTTAATAATTGTTTCATTATTGTGTGCATATGTCCCCCAAAATGAAAAGGGTAAAGTAATTTGCCAAGTTGGCAAGTGCGGGTAGGCAGACCATAGACGCTTGATAGTAGAGAATATTATAAAGTTGGATAAGTTATGTAAGTTGTTTCACGTTGTTTTCCTTTAACGTTCTAGCGAGCAAAGTTTTTCCATCCTGAACATTTTACGAATATTATACAGATAAAATTTTATATGCATAATATAACAGATCTGCTCGCTTTCACTAGACGCGCGAATATGTTATGATCCTTACGAGTTTTTCACGTAACATGTAAATGATAAAAAAAAAACTGCTATTCGTCAGTTAAATATTTATAGGCATTATTAGTAACTTTGTAAAAACAATTTAAAAATCATTAGAATTAAATGTTTTTCTCCATTTATATTCCATGTTTTCAGTAGATCATTTTTATCCATCTAAATTGTTCATAAGTACATTACATTCATTAGTGAAACCACAAACAAAATCTTAATGGACATATATCTAGATGACACACGTTCTCTGCAAGGGATATTGTTATAATATTAAACCACTATTCACTTATGTGCTTTACTATTAAAGGGCTTATCCCCACAATCGGTCACATAGTAGGTGAAAAATTCACGCGGTCTAATTGTATTTCAACCGCAGGACAAATGTTTCAGGTTAATTTCAAGTTCAGGTCAATTACAGAGGTGAAAAAAATAAAGTACACAATATTAAAATTATTAGAAGCAAAGCAATAAGCTCATAATGGTATATATAATAATAAATGTCTTGGGACATAGTGGTAATTGAATGGTGGAAACGTGGGATTGTACCTACTACACTCCTCTGCTTACATCTTCGAGGATTACAGCCGTGATATTACTTTAGTGGTGGTATAAAGGAAAATCATTCGCTTCCGGGTGTGGATTTCAAAAGACCTCGCATTATCTCAAGTAATTGTGAATAATTAATCATTACAATGAGTGTTGAGTTCTCAACGATGTGAGACGTGCAAGACGTGAGACCTCTGTTGACCTTCTTTAACCAACTTGGCATACTAAACCTTTAACCCTTTCCATTATAACGAAATTATATCGTTTCACTGAATGATCACAAGAAACAAAACGTCAAAGGAAACGAATTTCATATTTAAAAGCATCACATAGTTACATAAATTCTACGAGTAAGTGAATATCAAAAATGTTTATAAGTAACATTTTGATTTTAAATTAAACTTGAACATAAAACCTTGGTAGCTACGTTATTCAAAACGAGATTCGACAGGAGATTTATGATGACACTACTCACTACGTGTCGCATTTTCAGAACTTTATTAATACTGTCGTGTGTTTTAAGTAGATTTTGGCGTGAATTTGGCACTTAATACTATTACGAAGGCACTTTGAGACAATTTCGCTTAAAATTTTTATCCTTTTACTAGATTTGCTCCTTTTCTCGGCTCTTAAATATTTTGCATGTATAATAGGTACAGTATACCTGCTATAACGATGATAATATTCTAGAAAGATCTCTCTATTCCAATTCGCAAGTACTCACTGAATGGGGCGATTAAAATGGTGTGTATATGCAAATATGGTCTGATTTATGTGCAAAAAATAGCCGGATGAACAGATCCTCGGACGTCATGCTCTCTCTTTCTCTCCCCGGGCAACTCTCTGGCGAGCCGTGAAATTTTTCATGTATCCCGAGAAAGCGCACAATGAACATGGCCTAAAATTTTAATGAGGTCATTGTTGAACGATAACGTTTTGTGACTATAAGGCCGTGGCGGATGGAGCTATTATATTATGTATATTATTACAGCGTAATTCTTTTGTAATATGAGTGTACACACGTAGTTATATATTCTTTTCTTACGTCGTTAAGACATGCGGACAGATATAGCAAGATATATCTCGGTATAGCAACACATGGCGCAAAAAATGACTGCAAAGATATATTTTATAGTATAGCTTCTGCCTGTGGTAATTTGCTAATGTACACGTATATTACTACTTACATTTCTGCACAGTAAATTGATATATATTATGGCACTATCTCTGATTATCTTTATCAATTCAGTGAGTTTTCTCTACTAAAAGGGTGGCAACTAAGATTTTTGTGAGAAGATAATTTAATACTTTGTCTGAGTTAAGATATCAAAGTTAATGATCGGCATCCCTGGAATTGAATCTGCGTTGGGTTGCTTACCAGCGCAGTATAAAGTTCTGCTCATTATCATCATCATTATTATCATCATCTTTATCGTCGTCATCATTATCGTCCAGATCATCCCATCATCATTATCATTAACCCATTTGTCATTATACTGTTTGACACTGGTTTCTTCCGAGTATAACAAGGGTTAAACTCCTCGTATGCAATGCTGGGCTAGTGAAGATAAACAGACCACACACAGAAAATATTATGAAATTTTTTTATTCTGAAGTTCTGTTACCTCATACTCTAATTCAGTATTATAATCTACATGTCAAACAGAAACCTATTAATCATTTAATTTCAATAACATTCAGAATCTGCGTTTAAAACCGCACAAATATTTACCACGTCCAAACAAATACAATATACACGTCACTTGAAATATCGTGCCTATTTCTACAAATCCGTATTCGACCTTTAAATGAATACCTAAACCCGGTAAAATAAATACTTAAGTACAATACACAATTTATTCAATACATTATGTAGAAACGTCGACGTTAAAATGACCTACATTTTAATGGCTACGAAAAAACGAGTGTTGTGGAAAAAATCATTTGTTTAGATAGCGGCCATATTTTCAATGTGACTTCCATTAGCCTCACTCAAGTACCACGCCGCTTCACAGCCATTACACCGTTCCCGAGTAATGTCGGGAACTTCTATAAGTATCGGATATTGTTACAACAGACAAGGTGTTCGGTTGAGAAATGGGAGAAACAGACGGTATTTTATACTGAACGCATTACATTAACGCATATTTGATTTTACATGTTTGTGTGTGAGGAATGTATGTGTGTGTTTGACCGAGAAATAAATGTTACAGACGGGGTTTTTTCTGAATGTATTACATTGATGCGTATTTCGTTTTAGTTAAATATATATCGGAAAATAGTAAAGAGTAGTGTTTATGAGTGAGTGAGTAAGATATTGCTTTAAACAGAGATGTGTTGGATTTATTAAGACTTTTGCTTATTAACGCGGTTGCATTCTACCGCTGGTCTGGAACGATTCATGAACAATTTGTATATTTATATTCAAAGTATATTTTAATAATCAAGTAATTCTTGTAGCGATAGGAAGAGGAGAGTAGGACACTCCCACGTTTCACCAGTTACGCATCTCCCATGGAAAAAAATGGGAGCCTACTTCCATACATCGGGCAGAGATCCAGGCTCCGAGCGACTACTGGAAATTCATAAGAAACTCTAATACATTACTACTCTAATACTTATAACACATTTCATATAAATTATATCAAAAGACGATGTCAATACTAAATCCAAACGAACGCTGGGTAAAAACATTCACATGTATGAGTACATTAAAACTCCAACGCTTTTGCCGAGACTGAGCTGTTGATATAAGTATTGAGCTTAAAACTTCAGCCACTGCGTTCAGTTGGTAAACGGGAAGTCGAAATAATTATTTGACTTTGGAAGTTAGTAAGGAATCCAACAGTTGCTATAAATATATGTTGTAGTCTTGGTAGATAACCTGGATATTATTTTTAAATGAAAATAATAGTAAACTCAAACAACAGTTAGAAGTGAGCGCTGTCGTCAATGGACATCAGCAACCGACATCGAATAGGTCTGTAGGAATGTACTCGTAGAACAGTGTTAGTTCTTTTAATAGTGTTGTGTTTATAAGACTTGTTAAATAACTGTTAAAATGGCGAGAGATTTGCAGGTATAAATACACTCAGTGTCAATAGTCCGGTTGGTTATTTGTGGAATCGATTAACACAGGTAATCCTATTATACCTACCACCGAGACCAGTTAACAATTATCTCACGTAAATAAGAATAAATGGTGCTTATTAAAATCTAATTAATGGATTTAATAAAATTATTACAACTGTTGTCAAGTGTGAAAACAATAAACAGCTTTTTATAGAGTATCGAAACGCGCGCAATCATGTTATATGTAGGTATGTATATACGTCGGCATTTCAATTAATTTGTCCAGTAAAAAATAACGGTTATTTTTAACATTCGATTTATAAATCCATTGAGACCCATTAGTATTTTGATACTGTGCTAAAGCGGTCTAAATATATGATATAAATGCAATGTAGATTTTGTATATCAAGATCGAGATTCGATGTTAATGTAAAAAGGAACGTTTCGATATAGCGTGTGAATACTAAGTCATGTTCTAGACTAGAAAATCTTTGAAACTTAAATGTCTTAAGTGTACGAGTCGGTTAAACTAAACTTTAGAATACTATTTAAATATAGCATTATTATTATAACGCTGTATTTTCGTCATAAATAAATGATTAATAAACTTGAAAGTGTAGTTAGCAGCTAATGTATATAATATATATAAACGGTAGGCACGGAAGTAATTTTTTAGGGGCCGAGAAACGATTAATTTTCCGATCAGTCATGAGCACCAGAGATCCAACCATCGATATATTATAAGAAGGCGTGTGTTCGAGAAGTGTTCTGAGTTATAAATGGTTGATAGAAATTTGTTTGCTTCAGCCAAATCCACAAGAAGTCAAAAAAATGTTTAATTGTTTACTTTGAAATATTCCTTATTGTTTTCACAGTTAAATATAAATCATTTAAAGATGGCTCGAGCGTTGATAAATAGCTTGTGAAGCGGTTGGTTTTGACTTGGTGCGTGTCAGAAAAATCTCAATTTTGTTATGAGTATGAAATGTAATATTAATCAATATTGAAACAAAGAAATAATAAAAATAAATTTATAGGTCTTTTTATAGTAATAATTTTATACAAACATTCATTTATAGGAGGTTCTAGGAATCATGATATTAACAGAAAAATTATATCAAATAAAATAAATGAATAATACTAAGAAAATCGCACTGTTGATAAAAAAGTTGTACAATTAAATTAGGTGGAGATTTCGTTAAACATAAAGTGAGTCGGCTTATTATTAGTTAGACGATAAAGACGGTGTGATATAGACTGGATATAATCAACCTTACAAAAATATGTTTTTAATATCAGTCCTGTATTGAAAACGAAAGTAACCGTAGTTGCGACGGTTTATTATTAAGTGAATGTTATTTTATTATACTATTTACCTTAGTTGTAGGTCAGGAATATAAGGATAGATAAAACTTGGAGATTCTTAAAACTGAAATACCTATACATTAAATGAAGATGTAATTTTTTTAAAGATAAAAACATAGTGTCTAATTTTCGAAATCTATCCAGCTTAGCGTGATGCGCACACAATGGCAAACCTTTATAATTTTATTTATTGTACAATATAAGAATTACAGGTATATAATATATGTATATACCTACATAGATTACAAGGCACTGCTTCATTATATATGTACATAGTCGGTATCTATATATACACAAAATACTTTTGTCTCAGTGATCCATAAATATTACTATTTTCTATTATTCATTGGTGATGACAAATTACTTTTATTGAAAAAAAAACAGTACAGCCATAATAATTTTCAAAACATCTCTCCAATAAACGCTTTTCTTATTTTATACAGAGAGTGGGTATATACAAATTATTTCATTTAAGCATTTTATTTTAGAGAAATAGGGAAAAACGTAACCAAAATGCTATGCACTCTTACACAAACCCATACAATATAAATTACCAATTTTTCTTCTGCGATATCGACGAAATCTTAATTGAAATATTTCCAATGTGGCTTGTAATTTGAGCGCGCCCTTACACTTCGAGGACGATGTCGATTCCAAGGGCTGCTTTGGGTTCTACCCTAATTTTATTTTTGGATCTTATCGTCCTATAATATAACTGGGACTTGAGGGCTTTCTAAATTAATCTATTACGCATATGGAAATGATAAATTAAAGGCAATATAAGATCAGCTTACAAGCTTCCACGGCTAAAATTAGTGACAGTCTTAGAAAACTTTTGAGGGGATTTTGTAGCAGCGTGTAGGGAGCACATAAATTGTGGTCTATTCACAACATAAGGGCTTACAGTCCAAAGGGTCTATAGCTGAACACAATATATACTGCAAATATTTTGTAAAACAAAATTTATGTTTAGGTTTTTATTTCATTCAGGTCTGGATCTTATAGGTTCTCGATTTATTCTGAAACTAATCGAGTTATCCCGAAAAAGTCATGAGTTAGGGCAGTGCATATTTTAAAGTATTTGGATACCCACGAAACGTTTAACAGTAATAGGTTTTTATTTGATTACCATGCAAACATACATACTCGTATCTTCAAGCCAAGTCCCTCACGAGGTCGGTTGAGACCACCTGCTGCCTAATATCTCTAATCTTGCAAGCCTGCCGTGCTTCTTCCACATTCATTTAAATAACAAGTGCCAATATACATATTTTTAGTATCTTATTATTACTAGAAGTCTCGAAAGATCTAGAACATTCTTAAATAACACAAACTTTTTTGGCTTACAGTGTATTAAAGTGTTTATGAACTTGACTGCAGTCGCGTTTCCTTACGAAACCTTTTTTGGATGGATTCCAATATGGTATTATCCTATATAATGAATCCGCGGTCGCTATAAGGAATTACATTTAATATTGCGTAAATATTAACTTCACATACCAATGTTTATCTTGCGTTATGAAGGGCGTTCAGATTTGCATAACCGTATCTTGTGGCTTTGCGAAGCCTCAAATGTTGTAGGCGGTTCGTAAATGATTAATACGTTTCGAGCCAAGAGATATTAATGATACAGTTATCGGAATTAAACATCCGCGAGTTTGTGGTTTTGGGAACATTCGACTATTATTTGAAAGGCTCAAGTGTTGGGTGCTAACCGCAAATACTATGTTAGGGGTTGTAATAAGACTTTAGTAGTACAATAATTGTTACAATTGACTTGCTTAGTTCCTATTATATTACCCAACATATTGCTTGTTTGGTTAATGTCAGTTATAGACTTTCTTAAACTGACATTTATATAAGATATTATTGCCACGTGGATGGTGAATTGTCATGTTTATTATTATTATTATATCATCGCAGAAGGCCCCTTAGGGATAAGCAGAGAGCATTAAGTGCCCAATATCTCTATTTTAACAGACCTGATGTTCTCCGTGTGTGATGTCATTCTCGATAGGGAAATTAATAACTGACATCACGCCGGAATCCACTTAACGCTGTTTGAATACGATGTTGATGAACATGGTGTGTTTTGTACTGAAATTTGTGTTAGGAACGAGTAAGTCAATGTTATTTTCATATCAAGGTATCAAAGTCGAAGGGAATTTACATAAAATAATTTCACATCTAACATAAAATTTTGTAAAATCGGTTCACAAAACCATATATATTTTTCGAACGTGGGTTAAATTTAAAATATATGCTCACCTAACTATTGTAATATATAATATTTATATCCTCACGCAAGGTCTTTACGGGGTGGGCAGGGTGCGCCGAACAATTGTCTTGTACTTACAGACCATATAATTGTCCTCACAATCTAACGTGCGTCTTACTTACTGTATATGTATTGTCAAAGACAGCATCTTCCAATACACTTAATGTTTTTTAGTTAAGGATAGTAGAAAAGTGAGATCATTCGATGGGGAAACAATAGTCGGTACATACATTAATTGATCAGGATGTGGGCGTGGTGACCTCGCCGGAAGTATCTCGTTGTTCGGGCGACGTTGATGGAGTCCGGCTGTCAATCAATAACTTCGTGCCCGGAAGAAAACAATAAATGAAGAAAAGGGCATATATAGCCCTTGAATACAAATAAACATAAAGGATATACGAGTATACATATGTAGAGATCCTATTCGTAGGTAGGTTCATATTTTTTGGGATATTATCTGATGTACTACCAATTACTACTTATACTACATATATTATTCTATGTTGCATGTTATATGTCTATGGCTGTCTAAAGCTAGAGATATTTGACATTTGTTCGCTCTCTGCCTACTCCTAGAGCTATGTTACAGTTATAATTTTTGAGATGTCTCATATATAATGTCGGTTTACGCGGATAAAGTTACTTTGATCGTGTTTCGTACATTAACTTTAGAACAAAGACATCGTTTTACAAAGAACTGCTAGAACCTGCTGAACGTTGGTTTAAAACAATACAATACAATGGCCTATACTTTGAATGTTCACGATTACTTTTTATAAAAAGAATAAACCACCAATGTTTATACTAAAAATCGACATTATTTACAAGACACTCCACTATTCGGATGTAATGTTAAATTGACTGCCTCATTGATCGAGTGTTTGCAAAGCGTGACTGCTGATCAAAAGGTCCTAGGTTCGAATCTAGATTTGTGCCCTGTATATGGCAATAAGCTTATCACCTATTCCATGGGGCGTAAAACGTAACTGGTGAAACGTGGGAGCGTACTAGACTCCCCTGTCTACCCCTTCGAGGGCTAGATATTACGTTAAAATAATTGCGAATTCAGGAATGACCAAAATCGGGATGATAAAGGTCCAAAGGAACATGTATATATGTGTATATACATATATAGATATTTGATTTTTGGTTGAGCTAACCAAATTTCACAATAATGAACATTAAGAAACTGACGGCCTAACGAAGGTACAGGGTGTACTTACAAACAAGCAAATCTTCTTTAGAATTACCTACTTTAGTTTTATGGCTCTATGTAGAGTTAAATAATATTTTACCAGCCTTCAGAGAGCTTCATTGAAATCTTAATATTTTACGCTCTATCGCTCTCGTAATAAATTTCTTCATTTTTACTACACGCCCTTTTTGTTCTCATAATAAGACATTAGCATTTTGTGGCTTGTCTGTTGCGTTGATAGAGTGATTGCAAGCGCGACTGCTGATGGGGAGGTTTTGGGTTCAAATCCCGGGACGGGTACCATTGGATATTTCTAACTTAGAACGAATTTTAAGAACCCGCAATAGATGACGACCAGATATTTTAAATATAAAAAGAGTAATTAAGGTTTAAGTAAACATAAAAACGAAAAGTAATAAAGTACAGAGTAATTAGAGTAACACAATAAGAGAATGAGCGGGAATGTTTTTCGTGCCCTGGCTTCAAGATATATGGTAGATAGTGTATCTGAATGTTGTATACATCACAATTATAAATTATAGTTTATTTTGTCATGATTATCAACGTGTTCAGTGTTTCCCTCGAAGTATACGGACCTCTGTTCAGATTACGAACTATTAAGACCACAGACTGTCACTCTGGCCAAGTGCGGGTCGGCAGACTTAACACACATTTGACAACATTATGGACAACTCTTAGTTGTGCAGGTTTCACTTACGATGTTTTCCTCCATAATTACAGCAAGTTAGATTTACTGCTAACAGTTTACTTGAAACGTGGGAATTATATAATATTATGTGCTATTGAAGCATTGAAGAAGGTTGCAAACTTAAGATTAACCGGGCCCAGTAGTCAAGAAGCACTTCTAACCAGTTTAAACCGGTTCGGTATTTACACGAGAAAGTTCTAGTAGCTTTTAAATATGATTATGCATCAGATACGATCCTGTTTAGATTAAAAGTAAATAATTATATTATTTTTGTAAGAAAGAATATTTTGTATTTTTTTGGTTTATTCTGCAGCTTTTACAATATACACGTTTAATAATTAATAAATAGATTAAGAGAACATTATGACTGTATATATAAGTTTTAATGTAATACGAGTATAATTAGAACTGATAGCTAAAATTATCGTCCAGCAATTCTTCACCTATTTGCATTTGGTATCTGAAAGGTATTTCGTTGTGCTGCTAGAATGCTTTAATTTCTTTTAATTGAAATGTCTATCGGGGAGCGTTCAAGAACGTGCAGAATCTAATAGCAAGAAAACTAAAAGCAAATGTCAGTTTAAAAAATAATATTTTATATTAATGGAACGGAAAAATATTTTAAATTGGAACGTTTTTCAAAATTAAAAAATATGTGTCTAGATAACTTTACGCCTGTATTTCCCCGAAGTGTTAGGCGAAGGAGTAGAGCACACACTCACATCCTTCACCAGTTATGTTTTACGGTAGGCCAAGAAAGTGGTGTACCAATTTACATTTAGTTTCCTAGTCATCAACAATTACTTCAAAATTCATAGTAAATATCACTGAAAGAGATGCATAATAATGACGTTAAACCTAATTGATAAGAATACGTACGTCATACGTCACATATTAGTATCAGTTGTCAGATCGATCTGCAAGCGAAACTAACCGTTATCGCCTATAAATCTGCAAGCGGCATTCAACCTTTGGGTGGTAAACCAATTCCTTGGTCGACCGTACATCCCACTATGAAATAGAGAGTGTAACGTAGTAACATAGTTATAATATACTTATAAATTAGCATAAGTCTAAGTTTAGACTTATAAACATTACTTCATATGTACTCTTTGGTGTCTATAAATATACTGTCATCCTTCTTAATAAATATTTGATAAATATTGGAACTTTCTTGAGCTTGGGAAATCAGGTCTTGGTTAGGGGGAAGTCCATCAAAGATACAAGACAATTAAATAATACTCAAAAACAAGTTACGTACAAGTATTTATTGTTTAATGTTTCGCTTATCATTTGTACTACTGCTTATATTATCCAACTTTTTCAAAACTCAGATTGTAAATTATACTCGTAGATGGCTTATCAATCCTGATAAGAGACTTAAACATCGTATAGATAATATCCGGCCTGCTACAATATGTGTGTTTTCTATCTTTAGACAATTTAATGATACATACTTATAAATGTATGTATAATTTAAAAAAAAACGTAATATCATGACTGTAATCTCCGAAGGACTAGACAGAGGAGTGTAGCACGCCCCCACGTTTCACCAGTTACGTTTAAGTCTCGTCGGATAGGTGGTGAGCCCATTGCAATATACCGGGAACAGATCCAGACTCCGAATCACTACTAGACATTCTAAATTAGAAAAATCCAATAGTATCCGACCCGGGATTTGAACCTAGGACCTCCCGATCGGCTGTCGCGCTTGCAAACACTCGACCAACGAGGCACTCATGTCATATGTCATATCTGTAATTTGTATGAATATATCGTTATAAACGAACCAATTCTAATAACTAATGTTGGCTATCGCGTTAGTGGGTACCCGAGTTAAGCACGGCTAAATGCCCTGGCCGCCTACAGGTAACAGCGTAGGCAATGCGAGAAGCCGTGCTATTCGATCCCGAACCCACTTAGGCAGCGTGGGGTTTATGAGCAAAAACCTGACAGAGGAAGGGCATGAGACCTGCTGATGATGATGAACTAATTCAAAACATAAATGTAACAGGTACACTACGAAATGAGATTATACTAATATAAAAAATTGCCTTTTTATTATGTAGGACAATTTGATTACTTGCTAAAACACAAAGACTTCTCCTTTTAACAAAAGAAAATATAATTATCTAAGAATCTGATTACCTGGGAATTCTATAATTAGAAAAAGTGCCAAGTAGAGAATAGTATTTTTTCTCACGCCACTTATTTAGTTCCGCAGGGCCGTTCAAAGGTAAAAAAATGTTTTTCTTTCACAGTATCGTGTTGCCTAAGATTTTTTGTCCTAACTTCTCCCGATTGTCTGCCACCTGGCTATATCCCGTTAAGTAGAGTACGTCAACGCAAACGAAGCGCAAACGAAACGCAAGCGATTAAGTTAACGAAGAAGAGTGGTTTTACAATTATCAAAGCTTTTACGTCGAATAGAACCTTTATTTTAACCTCTAAATCCTCAATTCGCATATGGAACAGTTGCCGTTTAGTCAGTTCATTTCTACATTTATCATTCATTCGGTACGTTTTACTTAAAAGTAAAATGGAATGTTCTAAAACTTAGATATATTTCAATTGTGCTACCAACATGGCTGTAGTGATCTAAGGCGAAACAACACTTGGATCGCTCATGTGTGTCAAGAAAACATACCTCCATTAGGTCGCAGTAAATATCAACATGTATTTCGTGGATTCTTACTTCAATCGTAGATAGTTACTTCTATTATGGAATTATTCCCGGTGTACGCTAATAGGCCCGCACCTATTTCATTGCACGTGTAACATAATAGGTTAACCGTGGGGATAGACACTACACTCCTCTTCTTGCCCCTTCGGAAAAGTACAGACGATATGTGGTTATGTTATATTACTTCAATACTATCTGACTCCGGATTCACAAATATATGAAATATCACGCGATGATCATTTTAAAATAGATGGCTGAATGATTATTTTATTTTTACAATATAACGTTTTAAAAAGTAAATATATCTATATGTATACTTGTAGTTTATCAGCCGTCTGGTTACTATAACACAAGCTCTCTAGATGGTTACTCTGGGATCAGATTGCCTTAAGTGGAAATAAGCCAAGATATATGTACGACCGAGCCGACAGTACGACCGAGCCGACAATGTACCCCATGCCCACCTGAGGGGCTTCGCGCCCTTGCACGCTCGTCCTCCTGACGGCCACCCGTACCCGCGGGAGCTGGAAGGGCTGGACGATGCAGATTAGCATCGATGGTCGCGGATGACGACCACAGACCACAACACCGTCTGACGACGGGGTAAGATCACCGGGGGGCAGTTGACTCCTGAGACTGTCCGGGTAAGGGGGGAATCCTCGAGGCCCGTAAACTCATAC
>DWMG01001033.1:0-16487 GCA_018244855.1 Elbella merops
CTTACATTGCATTGTATAAATTTTGCTCCAGATCAAGAATGTTTTTTGTAAATATTTCTTTCTTTTTGTATCTCATTGTATATGAAATGTATGTTTCGTATGAGAAAATAAATTCTATAAACCTAAGTGAATACAAAAACATTTAGCTCGTCAAAGCCTATCAAATGAAAATTATTCAGAAAAAACTCTAGTAAGCACGCACAACTTTTAGTAACACTATGATTTAGTATCCTCAGACTATCCTCTTATGTCATGTTCATATAATTATATATGTAAGATTCCACTATAATTCTCTAAATGAAATTATTTTTATGTTAGAAGAGCGACAGATCAGTGTGCAAGCCATCCAATGTTAATTGACAACTGCAGCCCATAGACATTACACCCCATAGACAATCGCAAATAGAACTACAGTGCTACCTGAGTTCAGTAATTAGATTGCCACCCCTGAGTACCAAGTTTGATCGCCTCTTGTCTTTGTATGTTTCGCTACCACACCGATCAAACTATTGTTTGGCTCAGATTAGGTAAGGTTTGTATAGTCAATTGTTGAACTAAGCAGGTAGAGAAAATTTATAATTTAAAACCCGTCAAAATGATCTGATGATACATGCATTTAGAAATAATACAGATTAAAGAAAGGCTAAATAGATCTGCAATGCAAGTGTTCATGTATGCATGTACTGAGGGAAGACTCAGCCACCTTGGCCAAATAGGTCAGATGTAACCTGCTAGGGGACGTAGCATTTCTCGAAACAGGTGTGCATTTCTGAAGAGAAGGATGAATATTGAAGAAGCATGTCAGGAGTATAGGCATTCATATTTGGCACTTGGTGCTCCCTGATAACCCCAAAAGCGAACTGGTGTGATAACATACATAACAGTAATCAATAACGAACTAAGGTTTATGAATTATTTGGTTGTTAAAAACATTTTTTTTAATACAAAAATACCTTTTCAACCTGTACTAATAATTTTCTTCAGCGATTTCGGACGAGCCCGAGCTTATGCTAATGTCAGACGTTGCATGTTTATTAAACATTATATCTGAAGACGACATCTTGATGTTTCTGCTCTTGGCTTATAATACATTGTCACGATACCTGGTTGGAAAATAAAAACGTTTTGTCGCTTGTAATTGTTTATATTTATGAGTGAAAAATGCTGCCATCAGGAAGGCATGGCGGCGGTCGGTGAAGCGAACCATCAACCATGATGTCCATGGCTACTCTGCCAAGAGTACTACGACATAGACACATAGAAGAAACTGTGCACCAATTTCCTTCCCTAAAATCGAACAAAAGAGAAGCGATAAATTGGTTAGTCTACGATAATGATGAATAAGGTTACCAGTATTATTATATAATAATTTGTTATATATTAATCGTCTTTTTGTTGATCCAAGTATCAAATATCTACATTAATTGCTTCGTTTTAAGTGGGTCTTAGGTCTTTACTAACGGTAATAGGATTAATTATGCCTATAAATAGGTGTTTTCGTTTAATATAATTTTTCGGCATAATAACGTCAAAATGTCGTGGTTGAAATGTTCAATCGTTATAATTTTAATGGTTCTCAGACTGAAATAAATTACATAAGGCATTTCGTAATATAGTCTACATTGTGTTATTAATAATTGTTTTATCTTATTATTAATTGTTTTTTATTACTATTATTGATTATATAACTCATTATTATTAATTAACGCAATATCACGCCTGTAATCCCCGAAGGGATAGGCAGAGGAGTGTAGTACACCTCCACGTTTCACCAGTTACGTTGAAGTCCCACAATGGAATAGGTGGTGAGCCTATTGCCATACACCGGGCACAGATCCAGACTGCGAGTCACTATTAGAAATTTTAAATTAGAAAAGTCCAATAGTACCTGACCCGGGATTTGCACCCAGGACCTCCCGATCGGCAGTCGCGCTTGCAACCACTCGACCAACGAGGCAGTCAATTGTTATTAATTATGTTTACAAAACCGTAGGAAACAAGGAAATTAACTACTTGGTAGTAATTGGAGCACGCTACCTTCAGCTATAGACCTGAAGGGTCGCTTAGTGAGAGGGCTTTTTTAGCGTCTTTATGTTAGTAAAAGGCTAATAGACTTTAGCCTTTTAAGCCTCGTAGACAGTTTTAGTTTATATATCTTATGAGCGCGGCATCCAGCATGTTAGCGTGTAGTTAGTTCAGCTTGTAGCGACAGTTGGTTTAAATATTGTTGGTTCTTTATTAGGGTACAGTGTTACCAAATGAACATGGCAACAATCATCGTTTATTATCGATAGTTAAAGATCCGTTATCGCTAACGATAACCGATCTTTAACTATCCGTGTTACTCAACTCGATAGATTATTGCGATATTCTATGGTGTCACATCTTTGAGTATTTCAATTTACGTTTCGTGCTACTAAATATTATATATCACTCATAAATATACAATGCAAATTTTGATGAATCCTGTACGTGTCTGAAGAGAGTGATCTATATAGAAGAAACACGTCAGTTCTGTAAGGTTAGAAATATTTAGCAGTCGGTTCTTTGTACCTATCCCGTAAGAGATCGGGCGTGGCGGTGTAATAATAATAAAAATCAATATGGCGACATATGTCTGTATGAAGCATTTTACGGTTCTTTACATATATTACGTTGTTATTCCAATATAAACATAAAATGTTTTTGAAAGCATATTAATATTATAACAATCTTCGAACTCTGAAAAAGGCAATATTTACTTGCTGATTACCCAGAAAACCTTATAAAACCGTTTATTTTACGAATAATATTTGCTTTCTTTCTCATTCCACATTTTAATAAAACGTGGCAGATATTTCGGTGAAGACTTACTCTCGTTTTAATTGAATAATGAAACATTATATTATAATTAACGCTTTGATATAGACACTATATTGGATGATGTTAATAGATATTAGGATTACTAAAAGCCCGTTTTAAGATAGCGATAATGTTTAAAAAACTAAGTTGGATTTCAAATTACGAAAGACAACACCGGTTTCAACGGTACCCACATATTAAGTTATTTCCAGCCATAATTACAAATCCAAATGAAAATTACGCTTAGTCTAGTTTTGTTTTTATAATAATGATATTAATCGACCTATTTGTCATTCCACTGTTGTAATATGATTCTCCTTTAACATTTAGAGGGTTAAGACCATAGTTTTGTTTTATTATTGTTATTCATTAAGTATTGACAAGTTGATATGTAGACTAAGAAATCTTATGAGTTATGACCCAACACATGGCTATATGGTGCCAAATTAGACAAAGCCTGTGTAATGACTAACTAACGGCTTATAAACTACATACTCGTATCAATTACATACTTATATATACATATACTTACTACATAAATACATTTATATTTATAGACGCTTCTTTATTTTATATTCAGATAGATAACAAATACTTGTGCTCATCAGACAAATATTTGTTTTGGGTGGTAATCGAACCTACACCCCCACTCACTTCCATTACCCACTAGAACAACAGACCCGTCAATTACATTCCAACATTAACTGTGCACCCCAACAAATATACACATTAAAGGGAGAATCCTTTTAAACCTCACTGCAGCCATAGGATTATGATTATATCGACAAAGCGCCTACAAATTATCCAGGCATTTATAAATATATTGTTCAAATGACTTCCGTTTATAAATCTGAAATTAGCATATAATTCAAAGCGGCAACAAAGTTTCGGCGGGATACCATATGCTTGTATCCACCGGCATTACTCGACTTGAATATGAATTTGTAATGTATGATGATGTTAATTTGATATTCGTATACTGCTTTACGGTTTATGTATATATTTGTGACGAAATAAGTACGTATGTAACACTTTTAATTTGATAACTTAACTCTGTTTCAAGTGCATGATTATTTTAAAGATGTTCATTTCAATATTTTTTATGTATAACAGATAAAACGTTCAATTCTGTCACATCTTTGGTTTAGTTCTACGATGCTTACACAGGCGACCAACAGTGGATCACCATGCAGGTGTCTGTGTTTCCAAACATATATAAACTAGAAGTCTTCAAAACAAGGGTGAATAGCCTCTTACTCGGCGTGCGTCCTCCATTTTAGGACGCATCTGCTCTTTCCATCAGGCGGGATCGCGGCTATACGCTAATCTAGCGTAAAAAAAAAATGTTATCTTGTGACATCTTCTAAGCAATTACGAGACCAAAATGTTCTAAATGTGTATTCTAACGTGATTGTGTCATTGTGCCGCAATAAACACTATTTGCATCGTAACAAAACGTAACACCACACTTGTAATCCCCGAAAAGGTAGGCAGAGAAGTGTAGTACACTCACACGTTTAACCAGTTACGTTTTACGTTCCATGGAATGGGTGGTGAGCCCAGTCCCATACACTGGGCACAGATCTGTTAGCATCGATGCTTATACAATGCGTATATATGCATAATGTTATTTTGAGAGACAATACAATCCCTATGTCCCTTTGTTTCCATGTTTAGATTCGTGCTCTTTATCTGCGTGGAATGCTACAGTCAATGGTCTATATTGATATTAATTGGACGTCACAGTTTGATTGAGAATGAATAACAGACAATCCGATATCGCTTGTAGGAATTCCTTTGTGAGTGATGTACTCGTGTGTATGTATATATCGGACAAATCCCAGCAGGGCCAGAATTGAAATAAGCTCCATGAACGATTTCATTTTGTTCTTGTTAACAACCGATGTTTCGTTACAAAGTTAACTTTGGAAGTTATTTGCGTATGTTCCGATGTTTTAATCTTGTGTGTGCTTTGGTACGATTTTTGATGATCGAAAAATGTTTTTGAATGTCTGTCTGTTTTTCAGTTGCGTCGCCGAGTCATTGTTTGCGAAATAGATCACCTATTTCTTCCCTATGCCAACAATACCTACTTGCTACGTTGTTTTTCAGTTTGAAGATACGTTCGTACGAGGAAAAGGGTGTCCTTTTGATTTGCGTCGTGGCTTAATTCTAATTATTAGGACGTAGGGGGTGGATTTTGATGAAAATATTGTTCTTCTGCCCTTCTCTTTCACTAGTTATCGATTGTTTTTTCCATTTTTTTATTCAATGAATCAAGACTATGCGAGAAATTTAGCTGTTAAAAACCCTTATTTGTTGCGTTATCTAGTCTAGAGGTTAACCAAGGTTTAATCAAAGGCATTGACATGTAGTTTGCCTTAAAAATATAACTGTCTATTTTCTAGTTGACTTTATTGAAATATTGTTACGTTAAATTTTAATTATATCTTTGGCAATAGTAGTTTTGAAAACTATTGCCTTTATAAAAACATTTCATAGTTTCATTTTACTGCAACAATTGTCACGGATTTTTGTCTCCATAAAGAAATTTGTGACAATAATTTTAATGAAAAACGCAACCCACACGTTTTCGTTTTTTGCATAAGTTATGCTGCGTATTGCTCAATTTATTACCACAAGCGCGCAAATATTTTCGAGTTCAACCGGCAGCTGGAGATCTCTGCATCTATCGAATGCCTTTGTGGAGCACGTTTTTTATTTTTATTGGCAATTAAACAATTAACCCATTCGGATGTACAAAGGACGCTTTCTGAGACCCCTCAGAGGGAGAGAAATTTTATACCCATTCAAAAGCATTGTGGTAAATTTTGGGTCGTTTTATTTTGTTTGGAGATGAAAGCGTTTCTCATATAGTGAAAATACGATGTACTTTGTATGGTTAAAAATAAGCTCCACAGCTGGATAGACACTCAGGGGGAGCTTAAATTAGGTCCCGACTTTTGTGAGCCCGCTAAGGTAATTTACCTAATTTACTTATTCACCTCGTCCGCGAGAGGCTAATCATATAGTGCTCCCTTGGGCCAGTTTATGTAAGCCGACAATATTTTCCCTGCTAAAATTCGTCTTTGGCTTAAAAATTGTGCTCTTCACGATCTTTATTCGAGTACATTTTTTTTGTTCATATTTTCCGTTCAAGTGTAAAAAAATGTTTTAAACTAAACGTCATACATGAATTTGGAGTGTTTTGGTATTTGCCCTTTGTCTAAATTACATGGATAATTCATGTTTGGAGTAATTGGTGTCAAACATTGTTATAATGCTCTGAATTTTAATTAACAGGTACGTTTTTGCAGTAGATAATTTACATTTTTTTAAATTACAGTATCTGAAGAGACTAACGACTGTGTAAGAAGCATGTAGGTTTCGCAAGGATAGAGATATTTTATCCTCAATGCGTTCTGCATATCATGTAAAGGATCTACCGTGATGGTATAATAATAATGACAATATAAGTGCTGGTAGTCGCAGTTTGCTTATCTCTAGTTTCGATTAATTAGTCAAGTGGTGAAAAAAGACGAGTAAGAGAGAAGCAGAGAAAAGTACCCGTATTGTATTGTAATATCTGTTACTTTAACTGTGTTCTTTATAAGTTATTCATTTTTGTAGATTTGCATCTGTTGTTACGCTCCCTTGAGGATTGATTTAGGAAAATCCTTACTCAGACTAAATCTACGCGTTATAAGGAAGCTACCTGCCAAATTTCAATTTTGTGTATTATAGTTTCAATTTTGATCCATAAATTGCAATTTTGAGTCTTATAGTTCCTGAGTAATTAAATTATTTTAGAGATATTTCAGCAGCCTAATGATATGGGGTTCTTCACGGAAGGATTTAAAAGAGCTCTGCTTCAATGTAGGCCACAAAAATCTAAATTAATACTTTAGGGCACCATACACCTACATCTGATTCGAAACTAGTTAAAACTTGTACTCCGATAACCAGGCAGCCCATAAGCTACATACATACTTACATACATTTTTTTTTCCGCTCAAACACAGAACAAACTCTTTGATCCACTTGGGAATCGAACCCATAACACCCAGCCCAACAATCAGGGTAACTAACCACCTAGACCAGCGGTATAGTAAACAAGAACAATATACCAAAAAAGAACTGTAAATTATTATGATATATACTACAACATTAAATAAATTTCAGGCTACATTTAGGTGAAGCGCGCTCGACAATTGCTGAGGGTACTTTAGAGGAAAGCATCAAATTAGGTCGCAACTTTTATGAGCTCCGTAATAGCAATTATCTAATTTGCCAACTGTATTTCAGCGACAATTAATGTTTGTAAAGACATTTGGGAGTAAAATTTGACTTTATTAATTTGTGCAAATAGAAGCAAAGCGTTTAATTTTTAATATTAGGCGGCCAGTGTTTTATTTTAATATCAGTTGGTTTTAAAATGTTCAGAGAGAGAGAGTTAAAAACAGAGAACACACATAGAGCTTTTTGCATACTTAGATATTATTTCACATTTTAATCCTTTCATAACATGTTCGTAGATTGATGTGTTCAATTGAAAATAATCTGTAGTTTTACGCAATACTAGACAGGATCCGCTTGAATTTTTGTGACGTCTAATTCCAGGAAATCTTTTGTCCCTTAACAGTTCATTTGTTGTCAATAAATAATACTTAGACCATTTCTTTGCAGTGTTTAAGCGGCCAGTGACTGGGTAAGTTGAATATATGTAGTTCATGTATGAAAATATGTTAAGTTAGTAAGTGTTCTAAAAGTGCTCGTAACACTGTAACGTATTAAACTTAATCTATTCGTGTCGCTGAAAAATAACTTATGATCTACAGAAATGCAATAAGTAAATTTAAATTCTATTTTATTTTATTTCGACCGAAAGACGGATAAGTTCCGTAAATTTTATGACGTTAAGATATAAAATTGTAACTGTGTATAATAATATGTTAGGGATAGGTATTAGCGTAAAATAAAGCACACATATTAAATTTTTCAACTTTATTTAATAAAAATCTCTTTTGACTTGAACACGATCACTAAATTACAGACAAAGAAATTTCGTGTAACATTGATTATTTTAGACCATAATCAGTCGAGTCAATCGATACATACATACAAAATTATACTCCACTGATTGAAACGATTACTCCATATATTTACATTAATTTATAAGACATTCAAGTAGCGAGTTAAGTATGTTGTTAAATACATACAGCTATAATAAATTATATATTATTTAATTGTATAATACATATATAATATTATATATTGTAATTGTAATGTTTAATATTTATTTTAAACAATAATTTGTTATCCTTACTTAATGTTTAAAAGTCGGTGATAGAAATTTTATGTAACCTTATTATATTTTAAGGTTTAGCAGCCAGTGTACCTACTGTTGATTATTTGAAAATACTGCTTGATGTGACCTTCAAAACACGAATACTCAAAATATCAGGGCACAAGCGTTCGAAGTCAATTAATATTAATTGCCACGTCCCATTTTGCTTAGTAATATACCCAAATTATGGTAGTTTTCTAAGAAAAACTTAAATGTAGCTGCTTTGTATGTTATAGTTTAAAGAAATGCAATTGATATTTTCTTATGTTTGAAAAAATAATAATTTGTAATTTCTTTAAATATTTACTTTCTTATAAAATTATATACTTTAATATTCCAAGTATATAAAATGAGTACATGATATCAACCTGATACTAAAACTCTTTTTAATTTATACATTACGCAATTGGGTAGTTCGCGTGTCTAAACTACTTATCTTGTAGAATAACTTAGGTACATAGGTACAACCTTATACAATTTATTAAGGTCACAGTTTCTTTGTAGACTAAACAAGCCTTAATATTTTAGCCTGTATCAGATATTCGATAGGGTCACGAAGCAAATTTCAATTTTGTAACGAAATGTTAAAATAAAATTAGTAATATTCTAACAATAAATCGCAATGGGTAAGGTTTGTTAATTGTTTGAGAGCTTGCATGTCAGCAATCGTGCAATTTTCATTTCATATTCGAAATGTCCCGTTGACGTTTCTGATAGCGTTGCAAATTAAAATGTCAGTTTCTTATCATTGTTAGAGAATCCGTACCTACAGCATAGCTATGGGAGATGAAAAAAATATTTAAATAAATGAATATTAATAAGTATTTAAATAAATATATGAATAAATAAGTATTTAAATAAATAAGTATTTAAATAAATAAGTATTTAAATAAATATGACATTACTTTTTTAATCTAACAAATGCTACGTTTTTTATTATAATTAACACCTATTAACACATTTATAACCAAATACAAAATATTCATATGGCAACCCCCGTGTATTTTGCACGTGCAAACTATTAAGTAATTGTCGACTACCGCTCGTTCTCTTGGCAAACGTTATACCTAATTAAAAAATAATGTTGCCATACTAAAAAAATAACTATGATTTATTGATACAAATAATTAATATGATATATAGATATATTAATTTTATAGATAATAAATACATAAACTATAGCCCTAACCCTTCTCATTTCAAAGGGAGGCCCCTGTTCAATAGTTGAGCTGTAAAAGGTCGTTAATGGTGATAAGAATAATGACTATATTATACTTAACACTTTTGACAAACATTTAACCAATACTTAACTCGCTCCTCGCTGCTTTTACTCGTATTATCAAATGCATAGAAATTCCATCAATTTAAGCTTTCGACACTTACATAAACAACATCAAAAAAGCTTACGTCAAGCGACAACGGAAAGTCATTTGCTTATAGAATCTATATAAATAAAGTAGTACATGAGTAATTTGCGTGATATATTGGTATACAACTGGCTTACGAAATTAATAATTAAATTTATGATTTGTTTACGGAGTTTCCATTTAATTAATATTCCATTTGCCTGCCTCTCGATATTATTGCACAATTAATCGTTAATGACTCGTGCCGGCTTTTAAACGATTAGTCCGAAAGTTGTACAGCCCGTTACTCGGCTCATAAGTCCTGTTAACGTTACGATAAATTTGTTAACTTTTAACATATAAAATGTTTTTTTCGACACGATCTATATATCCCTTTAGTAACAAATATCCTACGACCTATTTCCCATAATTTTGTTTTTACGAAAAATGTTTGTAACATAGCGTTTAATAAACCTAGCTAGGCCTCATTTTATTAACTCGAATCTGTCTCTTTATCTGATGTTGAAATGCTACGGATAGTGCATTTGTTTAATCATCTATGAACGCATGGGAGTACAAACGAATACACGAACTAATACAAGGATTAAATGTGAAGCTGGATTTCTCTACTCACTCGCAATCTGTGTCAATAGATCACTCAGGGAAGTCAAAAATGTACGAGTACATAAAACTTGACCCCGCCAGAGTCCTGACCTCTGTGTAATAAGCGAGCACCGAGTATGACATAAAACCGATAGCCCGTATATTTTTACCGCCGCCCGTTTACTTATGTGTATGTATGTATGTAGCATGTATGGTTCACGCCTTAACATGTATATTCCGGCCTATATTTAAGCATACGTGCATATAAAACCTGTATACCGAAGGCATGCAGAATGTTCTGATTCTGCGCATGAAAATTATAAGAACTTAAACGTGTGTATTGGGATTTAAGTTTTCAAAATATATTTTTGTCTAATAAGTATGAATGGATACAGTTATGGATGTTTAGGGAGAGTCGAGGAATTAACGTTCGACAATTTCGTCCACTAGTATCCAAGGGTATAAATCAACGGTAAATTTTGCGCACGAAATGCATATGACTTGCTATCGGTCATCCACTGAATTCCCTAAGGAACATAGCTTCCAGCGCGCTCGCTCGATATTACGTCATCCATCATGGTCTTCGTACCTATAATTATTGTACGAAAGCAGCTAATTAGTTGGTTAATGTCGGTCAAATGCTCAAACAAAATTATTATTAACAAATAAGAATGAACTAGAATTGTTGTCTCAATTGTTAAATTAAAAAGAAATTTCCATGTTCCTAACACTCTGGCATTTGATATTTTGATTTATAAGATATATTATCTCTGGTATAATTTTAAAGTCAAATGTGATTATAATATTTTTGCCGTTAATTGTAACGGTGATACAAATATCTCACTAAACCAGACAAATGGAATTTATATTAAACAATATCGGGAATGTGAAATGGGCCGCCTATTTTAAAATTTATTAACTTGAAATATATAAAATTGTCGCTCGCATTCTTAACATACGAGTATTGCGTACAAAAATGTCGTGTAATGCAAAATGCAATTTGTTCAATACTCTAGTTATTATGTACACAATTTTAATAACGTAAAAGTGCACCATATTTATTTCTATTTACATAATGTACAATACACGCTAACAAATACATATATGTATTAACAATAACCTCACGTAAAGGAATAACGCGTCTTATTCTTAAATTAAACCCAAAGGAGGGAAGTATGTTACTTACGATTTGCGCGGGAATCTACGAACAGGTGCTGGTAAGTTCAACCGTGCAATGTTTTACGTGTGTGTATTTATATATTCACACATACATTTAACACGACTTATACATACAATGCGTATAAAAATGTCTTTGAATTTAATCATACAAATCGTATAATAATTAGGAGACAATGCTATTTATTGCTACTGCCATTGTAGCTTGGCAAAATGAATCTTTACGTATCTTGTGTCCCGCTCCAACGACCATCGAATGCCTAAATCTATCTCCGTCTTAAGGTGACTGACGTTCGATATATTCGAACTTCAATCGAGCCTGGATCATTTCTTATTCACGCAACGTAAGGTTGTACTGTATCTTCCTACTTTTTGTTTAATCTAAGCTTTTATAAACACATTTTTTGTTACAGAGTTGTTATTTAATAAATTAGTAGGTTGGACCATGGATTTACATTTATGTGCATTAAAATAATGTTTTTTTTGGCTTAGTAACACGTTTATAAGAATACAAGGAGGTGATCAAGCACCGATTTAGGTCGATACAGCTGTCAGCTTAACAGCATAAATATATTGAAAAGTTAAGAAGTGTACACACAAATATCTAAATTTTGCTATTTGGCCACATCGCCACGTACAAAATCAGAGTTGTGTCAGCCTTTTTGTACCTAATCTACTAAAAGTTGATAAGTAACAACAATGTAGTCATTATGTTTCTATGAAACTGTTGTTATAACAATACAAAATATTCATTAGGCTTATTTCACTTCAACGTATACTCTCCTCGAACGCCTATTTATTAATAATAAATTCATTCTATTTACACTGGTTTTTACATGATAGACTTATATAAGCCAAGCTAAGCCAGTTTGTCTTTGAGACGCACTGAGAGGTGTGTCAGACACCTGTCTAGTACCCATTGTTGGAAGGTCTAATGGAATGTTGCTAACAAAATTATTCTCAGCACAGTTTCACGGAATCTTTGAAAATATTTCATCTCACATACAATAAAACGCAGTAACTTCGAAAGCGGCAAAGTAACTGGGCGTTGCAAAATAAATGCGTTAGTCACGACACATATGCCAAGTAGAATTTACGGTCAGGTCTGAATTGGATGAAGTAGCAACGTGTCTTTCAGTATATTGTCATAGTTTAAGCGACTTGATCTTTCGTAGAAAAAAATCTTTTAATGCACAAAATCTAATTAATATTGTACGTTTGTAAAGCAATTCTGTAAATGAGACTATTTCATTCAACAGACAAACTACAATAGTTTTAGGCAATATCCTAATTTTGATGTCCAAATTCCCTTTTAATTGTTGTCTGTTGCCGAATTGATCAGTACTTCAGAAGAATTGGAGCCCGAGAATGAAATTTTGAGCCCCTTAACTCTGTGCTAGGGAATCCAACGGCACCACCAATTTTCCATTGGAGTAGCTGTAACAAAGCAACGATCATCATTAAATCAACCACGCCGCCAGTTTTGTTTATCGTTCGAGTAAAAACTGTTAGTTGCGCTAAAATGTTAGCTGGTTTTGAAATTGGATAACGATAAATTAATACCACAATGCAAAATATACATATATATATTCCAAATATTATTAACCTGTACGGTATCGTTGCTGTTCTGGATTTAGCTCTGCTTTGCCTACAGCCTTCATCTGTAACCAAGACATTACACTATTAACATTCCCATCAAAGTAATATCGGAGTTCATATCTACTGATCTGTGGTGATCAATGTATATCGAAGACATACATAGTGATGTACGTCTTGGAAGACTAATCGGGAAGTTTTCCCTCTCTCATAGTTGAACGGTATCGACGAGGCTTAATTAAGTGGAAGAGCATGCTATTGTCTCGATACTTGCGGAACAATACTTATCTTAGGTCGAAGTTGCCAGAAGTAATATCTGCGATACCTTAATGAGAGAACTTTGTATCGACTTTGTTAATCGTTTCTGACCCGGCCACAACGCTACTCGTTTCGTACTCTAAAAGCATTTTAGCTTTGTAACCGTAAATATTGTTACCACAATGTGAATGTGTGTGTGGAGTAACGTTAGCTACTTTTTAACAAATAAAACAATAAATAAAGAAGGAGTGTTCTAAGAAGTCCTCGTGAGGTATGAACAATGAGTATGGACGCGCCAAAAGTGACGAAAATAAAAGATAAAGAAATAATAAAAAAATCACCTAATTTCGTAACTAGACTAATTTATAACTAAAATTATTTTATTTATGCTGCTCTAACACGCTAATATAGCGATCTTGTTGAATTACTATTTAGTGGGACCCTTACCATGTGGTTCGGCTAACATCGTTGCGAAAGGCACGCATCGCATTTGACGGGCTCGACACGTCGCTTGCCCTGAGAGGCCTGCGAGCCGGACTTACGCCGGAAAGTGTACCTAACGAGCAGACCTGCAATGCAAAACGCGGTACCGTTAACAAAACAAATAAAAGAAAACAACAAACAGCTAGCGCGTCCATCTGAAATACGCCCATGGGCGAACGAAAGCAGGTGAAAATAAAATGATACCCGCGGGAACTTCATGACTTGACACCGCTCGGATTCATTTGTGTTTTACGTGAGAATGGAACTTTTTATTGTGATATCACGAGTTTGATTGTTGGATTAATTTATTTTGTTTGCTGTGTACATGAGATGAACGTATTAAAATGTAATTTTATGTTTTAGAGCTAAATTCAGAATGTTTTCCGACTAGGTAGTTATCCATAACAAGAGTTATTTTTGTTAGTTTTGGCATGCATTACTTAATCTAATATATTTCTAAAACCTACTTTTAGTTTATTCACCGAACAATGCATATTATAGTGTTTTGAAACTTACCAGTGAGACCAGCTTTATTGATACTATTCGAACTCGAAAAACCAGATATTTTTTTCCACGCTTTTTTATTCCAGAATCCAGTAGTTTTAGCATCCCCGCAACTGGAACTTCGTGGTGATGGTATTTCTCTAGGGCATCGTAGACTGCATTCTTCTGCCCCCAAAATCCGAACACCAGCTCCTCGGGTCCCATATGCTACTGCAGGCAAATGAGGGACAGAGCCTGTAGGTTTCCGACGTAGACTGCCTACGTAACTAGCTCCACTGCTACTTCCGCTAAACCCACTGTCTAAATCAGGAGGATTACAGCTAGCAGGGGACAGTAATTCATCAGTGGGTCCAACTCTTAAAAGTTCCTCTATATTATCTCTATCTTCAGCTCTTTCCGAATCTGGAGATTCACATTCTGGCATTAGCATTGCCTCGACGCTAAGATTTAATTCTCCTAAGATCCGTTTATGCCTAGATTCAACTCTGCGTACTTCTTCTTCCACTACACTTCTGTCAAGTGAAACAAGAGACTGTCGTGGCCCGTAACGGTGTTTTGGGCAAGTTCTGGATCCATCAGTGATTTCTTCATAAATATTTTCCTCCGTACCGTATCTTGTTACATAATTATGTCTTGCAGTACGATCTCGCGGTATTCCACCACGTCCTCTTAAACGATGTGCCTTTCTTGACGATGAAGGCATCGACAAGTGATGGTCATAATAGGCGTATGAATAGTCTACTGGTTCGAATCGCTCCATCGTGGCGGCGATATTGCTTCTGTTCCAACTTTGTGGTGGTGGTTCTCTTGATAAGTTTATGGCAGCAAGTCGCGCAGGTAATATTTCATCTAGGTCTCTAGCACAGCGTTCGTCCAGTGACTGTGCGCCATCGTCTTCTTCTCGTCTATGTTTGCGATGCGGTCTGCGAGCAGTTTGCGAGCGCACATGCGAGCGTTCGCAATCAGACTCATGGTCATGACTGTAATCCGGAGTGTGACTTCGGTTAAAATCTCCTGGACGGTGCTTGCAATCAGCTGTATGAAAATTGGTGTGCCTAAGGCTGTAAGTAGAATTCCCTTCGTAATCTGAACGATCGTAGCAAGGGCTGTCGTCGGCGTTGCTGGTGTGAGGATGTGGACAATCGGCAGCGATGCCGGATTCGGATGAAGGATAGTCGTGAACCTCGGCTGTAATCATTACTCGGTCGTCGGGCCGTGCTGGTTCGGATGTAGCGTGACGGTGGTGAGGTCGTGGTCGTCCAGTTTCGCGGCAGCTGGCAAATGCTCTCTGCAGATGTGGAGCATGCGGGTATCTGCCGCAGCGTGAGTCGAACACCGCCTCCCCTGACTCGTCGGGGCTCGGCGGCGCGCTTCGTGATTCCATGGCTCATCCTCTCATTACCAATTAGTACCTGTAAATAAAATGAAATGTTTTCATTTATAATATATCACCATACTGAAATTGACGCGCGTAACATATTTTTGCTTTTAATAAAAGTCCCCAATGCTCAAGGCGGGAGAGCCCGAGGGCAATGAATCCGAAATTACATGGTCTGTGATAAGGGTAGGGTAAGTGACGATCAACATAGCAGCCGACGTCGATATATCATCATCAGTCGCCGGGTAATAAATTGGGGTTTCACACCATGTTTGTAGAAGGTTATTGTAGCGACGTGTTTTAGCTTGGCTTGTGTTACTCTTATATGACAAAGTTCAGGGAAGCTTTTGAAGTGGATCGGAATCAATCACTATTAGATATTTTCGATGTAGTATTGTGAAAAAATTGTACATAATTTTACACTGTAATTCGCGATACAAAATTATGTAAACTGGAACAATTCGGCGGCACAATTTTATTAATACTCTTACTTTCGGTACGGTTTTCTTTTGGAAAAAAAAGTTTTATCGGATCTGTTGTTTTTATGGACACTCAAAAGTTTAATCCGGATAACATTTAGTGAGATTTATTACGTTTGTCGTCCTTAAAACAAAAACAAAACAAAGATCAGATCGTGTCACAATAATCAAAATTCAAATAGACGACAATTTTATTTAAATGAATCGTCCATTTTAGACAGTAAATACATTTTATTTTCACACAAATGGTGCTCATCTATCGAAAGGAAAAATGTAATAAATCCAATTTTATCATAAAAGAATTTCACATTACAATTTTATTGCGATCCCACTGGAAGTTATTGCACGCATTCCAGACCAATTTATTATGATAACGATAATAAGTGTCCCTGAACTAGACATCATGGGGAGCTTACCCTCCAGCCGTCGCCATGGCAACGGCGGTTAAAACGCCGCCGTTCCGTCCAATGTTTATC
>DWMG01001034.1:0-16484 GCA_018244855.1 Elbella merops
ATTCCACTGTTGGAATATGGGTCTCCTCTCATATTGAGAGGGTTAAGGCCATAGTCTGCCACGCTGGCCAAGTGCGGTTTGGCAGACTGCACACACCTTAGAAATATTTTTTTTTTTATACTTAAGGTGTGCAGGTATCCTCACGATGTTTTCCTTCACCGTTAGCAAGTGATATTTAAACTTAAAAAACGCACTTTTGTAAAGAGTTGCGCGCCATGGGTTTGAACCCGGAGCTGGAGTGAGGGGCTGAATTCTTAACCACTAGGCTATCATTGCTTGTAGGATTTATTTAGAACAAAATTTGTTCTCAACTGTACTAATGTAACATGTAACATGAAAACTCGCGCGCCTCTCTAACAATTAGTCATATGCTAGACGTGTACGCAATATCAAATAGTTGAAGCCCAAACTTAAATCAGATGTACATATTTGCGTTGCTTCGTCTTAGATCTAATCCGTAACCACTCGCGACTAAGCGTACGTGTGCTCTCCACTGGAAGTGCTCTGATTAGCGACAGAAACAAACTGATGCTGTTTTAACTGACGAACTCTACAATTATTATATTGGATAGATAAAGATCTCTGTTCTCACATACCTAAAGTGCTTTTATATATTTATTATTCTCTTCATACGCTCACCAGTATTGGAGAGTTCTAGTCCCTCAATTACATATTAGCTGATCTATTTAGTGAAAATAGTCGAGATTTGGTCGCTCCCCCGACATCTTAACATTCGCGCTGTACATCTCTGTTGTCATTCTCCCATCTGCTATTCTTTCTTTACAATAAAATATTGTCGCGTCATAACTCCATACGCGCTCTTAATTTCTATGCTGTTATTTCTGCTATTTAGCGAACTCTACACACCAAGTTTTCAGCGTTTTCGAAATAGGAAAAAAGCGAAGTATATTTCCTCAGCCTACGGCGCCATTCGTTAATAATTTACAGCAATCCGAGAAAGCAACTTGACACGCCGGGTTATTAATGCCTGCTTCATACATATGTAAATGTGGGTATAGCCCAATGTTTATTTTCCCTTTGGGACAGGATATGCACAGGATAGGGTGATAAATTAAGGTAACACATAATGTACAGCGCGTGAAAGCAATTAGTGAATTGGTAGAGGCGTCGCTATATTCCATTATTTCTATACAACGTGGGATACTAAACTAGTCTATATACAACTGTTTACGCAATCCCGCATGCCCAACGTTTGGGTGATAGACAAAATACACTTAGAGGAGTCCTATTTCCAGGAGTGGACTGCGACAGGCTGATGTTCATCATCATCAGCCTATCTCAGTCCACTGCTTGACAAAGGCCTCCCCCAAAGGGGGTTTATGCCCGTAATCTCTACGCTGGGCATGTGGGTTGGAGATCGCCGGGCACGCCTTTTCGCACCGCCGACACTGCTGCCCGTCGGCAGCCAGGGCATTTAGCCGTGCCTATTTAGGCTGCGCTATACCGCAATCAGCCGGTCGCTTGAGCCTCGTCTGTTATAGCAGGGTGTACCACGTGCAGATGATGTTGGCTTGGGCTCCTGAGATGGTGGTTGGAACCCCTTACACCCCTTAAGAATAATACAGAATTAATGTTAGGTACAAGTGATATAATAAACATAATTATACATCTAAATAAAAGGTACCTCCGCGGTGGGATTTCGAAAACGGTACATACTTTTTTATATGAAAACAATTTTGTAAATTTGTAAAATACTTACCCCAAATATGTGTTGCCCTAAATATTTAAAAACAATTGCTTTTATTCCTCACCAACGTCGGGATCCAACGTTGTGATAAATTACCCACAATAAACGCGCACGTGGAAATATAACCGCTATTCATACCGAATGATTAGGGCACATCCACACTATTATCATGCTTTAAATCACTTATAGTTCACTAAAACGTTATTTATTAGGAACAGTAAGTTTAAGTAATAGTTCACTGCGGTCTGTGTCCATTTTGTGCTATGACATAACGGTCGGTTTACACCGAGCAAACTTTCTGCATTTCATAGTCCTAATTATGTGCTAAGTTTAATTGAACGCCCAAGTTACCAATAACTGCTTAGAGCGGTCGTAATAGAAAATCATTTCCACCGTGCCGCCTCCTCATGGATTATTCAACAGCAGTTTGAACGGTCTGAGATTGGATGATAATGTGGATTGGCCTTTACAGTTGACAATCAATGGAGGAGAGGTCTTAATCTTGGGAGCACGTCACGCGCACAATGCCTCCAAATTGTAGAGGCTACATGTTGCGGTGCCCATTGACACTCAAAGGAAATTTAAATCATTGTTGTGTGACTCTATTCACACGGCTTTAAAATTTCGTAACTCGATGGTGCTTCCTTTGCTAAATGTCGAATGTAGAGTACTTACATCACACATAACTTGGAGTTATCTTGATGTTTAAATTGAATCACTTTTGATTGAATTTTTTTGTGTATATTTTAAAAGCAATTCATGGACATAACAATATCGTACATGAACAAAACAATGTAAGATCGAATTTCAATTCTACACAATGTATCAATATGTCCTGTAATACTCAGAGTTGAGAAGAATCCGACCCCATTCATTCGACCCTTATAACATAACTGATGAATCATGGGACTAACCTACAGTCTTCTGGGTGCCAATATAACTGATGTATCATGGGACTAACCTACAGACTTCTGTGTACCAATATAACTGATGAATCATGGGACTAACCTACAGTCTTCTGGGTGCCAATATAACTGATGAATCATGGGACTAACCCACAGTCTTCTGTGTACCAATATAACTGATGAATCATGGGACTAACCTACAGTCTTCTCTGTACCAATATAACTGATGAATCATGGGACTAACCTACAGACTTCTGTGCACCAATATAACTGATGAATCATGGGACTAACCTACAGTTTTCTCTGTATCAATATAACTGATGAATCATGGGACTAACCTATAGTCTTCTGTGTACCAATATAACTGATGAATCATGGGAGTACGCTACAGTCCTCTGTGTACCCCGTTGGTATAAAACAGGCGTGATGTTACTTATGTAAGCCTATAAATTTATGAGAGACAGATACTAGCATTGAAGTAATTAACGAGCTTATTCACTGAAGGATTAATATATAAGTTGGAGTACTTCAAGGAAGTGTCTGAATGTACCTTGTGTTAATTCTCTTTGTATCCAATGCAAAATAAATTAACATTTCAGAATTTGTATGAGAATTATTACATAGTATTGAAGCGAGACTCAAAAATAAACAGAAACAGGCCAGATTTCTATTTGCATACCTATAATTATTTATTGAACTATTCTTAACCAGGACCGAGGCTTCGATAGTATCGATTGGGGGAAGCCTATATCCAGCAATGGATTTTCAAAATAGAATGGATGATGGCATGATTTCTTACCAAATAAATCCACTCATAATGCTATATTTTTTGGACAAACAGAATACCAGACCAATATATAAATCAAATCACCAGCGCATCTACCGCCATTAAACTTGATGTAACTTTGACTTCTGTAGGGTGTAAGGGGTTTCACTCACCTGCACTTGGTGCACCTTGCTATAACAAACGAGGCTCTGGCAACCGGCTGATTTCGGTATAGCGCAGCCTAAATAGGCTAAATGTCCTGGCCGCCGACGGGCAGCAGCGTCGGCGGTGCGAAAAGCGGTGCCCTGCGATCTCCAACCCGCATGCCCAGCGTGGAGATTACGGGCATAAACCCCCCTTTGGGGGAGGCCTATCTCCAGCAGTGGACTAAGAAAGGCTGATGATGATGATCTTCAATTAATGGTTAAGCAGATAATAAGTGCAAATAAAGGCTATTGCAAGATTGCAAGGTATAATGTTAAAGATACGTTCTATATGGCAATGAAAATTTTCAAATATTTCTCGTTACATAAATGAAAATTGAAATACGTACTGTTACTAATTACCTAGTTCTAATTAAAATTTATGTCACGATAATTATTATATTATTAAAAATGTGAAATTAACTTAAAGAATGATATTAATGTGTTGATAATAAATTACTGCCATTGCACAGTTTTTTCCGTAATTCTTAATTGGTTATAGTCGTACTGTGAATAATCAAATTGGCAAATTTTCGGTAATAAAATGTTCGATTACTTTAAAGATATAGAATATTTCAAGCTTTGCGTCACTATTTATGTATGTATATATATATACTAGATATATGATAAACATAATAAGGATTTTCAAATTTGTCAAGGTATAAGACCAATGCGCTCAAGTACACCGTAATTTTGACATATTATATTTGCATATATTGTAAACATGCTAAATGTCATATTAATGGTGTTAATATTCTACAAGATTATCTAAAACCACTTTTTAAGATGAATAATTTGCATATTGCAGTACGATTTTATTTTCGTTTTTGCGAAAATATTTTGTAAGTTATTATTATATGTATAGGAACAACGTGGCGCGCTCTAGGGGAAGCCTATGTTCAGCAGTGGACAGCTATAGGCTGATGATGATTATAGGTATAGCTAATAATTTTATAATACATGACTGTATGTTTAATTAAAAAATATGGACGCATTTTGTATTATTTAAAAATCCATTGGTTAATAGATTTAAAGAATTTAGAATCAGAAGGAAATATGACTAGTAGATTCACAATATTAGGTGCACACTGCTAAGGAAAACTATATATGGTCGTTTAATACCAGTTCCTAGCAGTAGGAAATATTACTCTTTGTAAAATAATTGACATTAGAAACGTAATTGGTAACATTATTCAATTTTAAAGTAATTTGGTAGACAGACACGACCTTGAAATGAAATCGTGGACGAAATCTGTGACTGGCCTTCGGTTGAACTTTTATCTGTGATATGGTAACTAAACAGCTGATAAAAGTGTAAACATAACTATTTAAATACACACTTACACACTTACGAGCGTAGATAATATCATATTTGCATACAAATTTAATAATCATGTTCAGTACGCAAATATATGTACGAGTATGTATGTACTGAGTGGGAAACGCACCGACGAACTTCGGATCAGCAATAAGTTATCTAACATCTATTAACTAGTTATCACTACTTTAAATAGTAAGTATCTATTCTTTGCATTATCTTTTTTTAAATCAAAGATATTTTTATATATCAGGCATTCAAGTAATATGAAGAAGATATGAAGAGAATATTATTAATAGTGGTTCACAGAAGTTCATAGGCTAGAAACCGTCGAACACTTGGAAGTTGGTAAACTGCATTAAAGGTTATTAAAAACCGTGTGCAATAATATGAAGGTTTCTATGTCATACGACAAAAGGCCTTGAAGATAAAGTAGTTAACAGGTTTTGTTAAACATTTGAATTTGTCGTAATCTCTGATCTTTTAATACGTACAAAGAAACCGCATACGTAATTTAAAAGGAGAGACAGTGTAGTCGCTTTGTTTACGTACTAAACATTTGCAAATCAATCGTTATGTAACTCTATGGTAGAGATGCTGTTCCGCTTGCAACATGCTATGTCTAATCGTACACAAAATACGTATAATACAGCAAGTATTTTAGAAGTTCTTTGTTTTTATTTGATTTGAAAGAAACCGAGGATATTTAGTTTTATGAGAACAGATATTAAAATTAAGTATGATTTATTTAACAAGTTCAGTGCGATTACTGTAGAAAAAGTTTAACGTATAATGATAATTCTTAACGGTATTATGACAACGTATTACCTCGTTCACATAATTGGAATGAATTCTACATATGTATATGTTATTTAAATTCTATCGGCAATATGTAATTATTGGGTACAATTATTAATTGTTCAGAAGCAATGTAAGTTACGATATGGAAATGTGCGTATGTCATAATTATAATGTTTTCATAATTATGATTGCCCTTTAAAAATTCCCTCTTGACTCTATATTACAGTACATTACATCTTAACAGGATGTTACAGTGTGTGTTGTTAAGTAGAGTCACATGTTGTTTTTATCACATGTATGTTTATGACTTTGGAATGGTTTCAATTATTGCTAATAACAATTGTAATTAATTGGCTGTTTATTAATTTTAATAGCTTATATAATGTGACAGGATACTATTAAAAGAGCCAATCAATTTAATAAAGGTATAATAATAGATTTTATATATTTATATAATACGAATAGTCGTATTATTAATGTAATTATAAGGATTATAGAACATTCTTTTATTATAAAATTATTACAATTGAAAACATCATTTTATTATAATTGATAGTTACGCTCTGAAGGCTGTGGTTGCGGCTCGATACGTATACCAGATTCAATCGTTTACACTCTAGAAGCAGCTGTGTATTGGACAGTCTCAAATGGAATAGATAATAATTATTGGTAACTACACTCATACTAACGTAGTAAGTGGATGCATATTACAAAATATCCCATTTCTTAAGCCCTGCTACCAATGTTAACTAGCATTATCAACCCCTTTATCTCATTCCACTGTTAAGCACGGCTCTACTTTTAGGATCACAAGGGTTAAAGTTATATACCGTCACCCTTTCCGAGTTCTGTTTTTCAGTATTCACTCGTTTTAGAAACCATTATAGAGATATCAAACGTGTGCATATTACCTCACTTTATTTACGAGATTTGCGCCAGGTTTTAAATCAAGAAATCTTGGTATAGAAGATTAAATTCTAAACCAATAGGCTATCACTACTATAAATGCAACTATCTAACACAAATAAACCTCCACCAGCCATATATAGAGACAAGATACAGATACCCATATACTGTCTATATATAACTGCCACCTGTTTCCTACTCTCTCTACATAAGAAATACTGTTACTGTAAGCATATATAATGTACTTTATACCATCTTAGACCCATTATCAGCCATATATCAAGAAACCTCAAGATCAACTGCGCATCGTTCACGGCTGACCGCTACAGATTTTTATATTAAATCATTCCCATATTTGTTTTAACATGTTCCTACTAGTCCACTTCATCCTATGTCGTTTATATTGAATATTCATTATTCAAAATGGCATTGAGATCATCGTATCCAAGTCATGATAGCTCAGTGATGGCTCAATGTAGCCACGATTTACATTCAAATGAAGTCACTGTGTCTGATTTCTCATTGATATCTGTGTTTAGGATGATTATAGGCAAGCTGGTAATTATACAAAGATGAATAATATCTAATTACAAATGTAGATTCCTCTGAAATAACAAGAGCTAGAATTAACGGTAAAGATAAACATAAAGGCTTTTAGAATTAACATTCTAATCTAATGTTAATTGGCGGGAACCCGAGCTAGTTGTCAATAGAATTTAATCTTCTAATGCGATTTAGCCGTAATATAGTAATGCACTAAAGGTGTCTTCGGAAGCACGTAAATTTTCATGGAAGTTTGTGACAATCGGTCACTCGTCGGAGGGCTGACTGATCTGAACGTGGATAATTTGGAATATTTATTCATGTTATGCCTTCCCCTGGCCATTCTCAAGTAAAACTATGTTTCTCTTGGTTTTTAAAATCTAATAATTGCTCCTTAAGAGCATTACGTTGACACCTATTCTGTTGCTAAATAGCTGTTTTCATCTGATTAGTTTAAGGAGCTTCGTCAGAGTCGTCGCGGGCTGCAGAAATCCTATTTCAGTGTAGTTTAGTATTGATATTCTTTGAGTGCAGTGATAAGTTGCTTACAGAATAAGTTTTTTTGTCTTAACGCTTTGTAGAACTCTATAACTAACAACTCATGCTGTAATAATTGTAACATGTGTATTTTATAGAGTCGAGAATGAATTTGCAAGGACCAAACATATAATATATTACCAAAATATAATTGTAATGTTTGTTGAATTATATCGAAGTTATAATACTTTATACTTGGTTACTACCAATACATGTTTTGTGAAGTTCATATAATATACATATTTTAGAAAAAAACATTGCAATACCACGTACATAATTATATTTGAGGCAAACAGGCACTTCCGTGTTGACAGGTGGTATGATATGTTATATATCACTTCTGTGAGCGATTGTACAATAACAAAGAAACAAAACTATCTGACACCGCATCTTTTAGGTGAATATCGAATATGTTGTTCTTTATGTGGTATAAATTAAGAGAGTATGGAGTATAAAGTTCATGGAAATGAAATAATAATAATAATAATTCAAAACTACCACTGACTATTATTCAAAGTTCTTGAACATTTTTATAACAAAAGAGAAAAATATTTTAATTAAACAAGGGTGAACAGGCTCTCCCTAGGCATGCGTGCTCCATCGTAGGACGCATCCGAGCTTTTCATCAGGCGGGATCGCAGCCAAACGCTAGTATCATATGATTAAAAAAAATGTTTCAATCCTTACAAATTTATTTATATAATTGTTTTATAAAGCGAACGTAAGTACCGATGAAAGAGAATTATAATTAAATATAATTGCTCATTCAATTTTAATAAGTAGGTTTCATTGTGTACAGTAATGTGTAGTAATTGAGTCCAAAGGCAGTGTTTGGCGGTCGTTTTAATACGATACGAGCACAATAGACGAATTACAGTAGAATTATCTATTCCTGAATAATAAATTCACTATATTGTAAAAGTACAACATTCTAGAGTCGAATATTATATCTTTAATTGTGATACAAGCTAATAATGTTTGCAGGTAATATAAATTTTGTTTAATTAAAAAAATAAGAAAATTTTGACGTTTTATTCTCTATTCCTCGGTTGACGGTTGTCTTCTTGGTTGACAGTTTACTCTCTATTTTATATAATAATAATAATCTTTATTCGCAGTAAGACGATAATGTACAGGCAAAGGCTTTTTACATTAACAGCATAAACCTAATAATAATATGAAAATGAAAGAAAAAAAGATAACATGCATCTACTATCAAACATCATACATCTATGATTGATATGTGTATGTATTTGCTTAACTAGTACATCTACCGCTTATTGCCTGTACCATACACCAAGCCCCAGATACAATCATCATGTGCGACATTCCAGTCAATCTGTTCTATTGTGCATTTTGTAAATTTTCTTTGCTAGAAAAATGTCATTCTACATACGAGATTCATTTATCAGACTATAATAACTCCTTTGTTTATTGTTCTCGTTACCTATTCTATACACGTTGTTCTCTATGGTTGAAAGATCACAGATACTATATAGAGCCGTGTTGTTTATGGCCGAAGGATAGTGCTTTGGCAATAATTTTATTAGGTTGAATGCCAAGTCTTACTAGTTCTTTATGACTAAGTGTTTACGTCGTTATAACTAGGTAGTAACAATGTTAAAACTTATCAACTAGTATCAGACATAATGAATATGGTTACTGACTCAACCATCTACATAAATAAAATATATCGTTGTAAAGCTAACGATCAATACGAATTCAGCATATGGTGGATACTTGGATTAGCTGAAATAAATATAAACAAATGAATCATTTAACGTACTCTATATGTTGTATTTATTAATAATATTTAACAACTAAAATGTATTACTTCAAATTATAAATTCTATATATGTTACGTATTCCACGCAAAGCACAGAAATATTTAAACGTAATCAAAAATCATATAAACATCTTTATGCCAAAATTAACTTTCACCCTTTATATGATAAACGATCTCACTCTCAATGAACACGATATACTCGTATATGTATTGGTAGCATTTCAGATTCGTTCCCCTGCATGACTGAACCGCGTGGTGAAACAGTGCCAAACTGGTTGTCATACGAGAGATGTGAATGAGGTTAACGTAACCCGATGTATGCCGCGAGTACCTTCACGGCATATTTCCATACCTATGTAGCTAAAACGCTGATGATAAAGTAATTAAAAAACGATTTTATTAAAACGATATATTCGTCTGTCATTATGAATCCTATTTACATTTCAATCAACTGTTTACATCAAGGTGTGTTGCGTAAATAATTTACTTACATATATATACATATTTATATTTTAATGATAAGAAGAGGCTTAAATTAAGTAGGCGTCAGTTTATGAGATTTCATCAGGTTGGTGATGAATTAACTAATCGTTTTAATTTCAAGGTAATGTAAAGGCGAGTTCGTCGCCTACAGTAAAGGACGAGGTGGAGTTTGACACAGCTTTTCCTGCATTTCCGTTGTAGACGTTGAAAGATTTTATTCTCAAATATTGGTGTCTTAAGGCCATTAAAAATGTATTTTGAATTTTTAATATTGTTTGTTTACATTTTGAATGCAACATTACGCCTGTAATCTCCGAAGGGTTATACAGAGTATAACCCTTCGGACATCCCATGGAGTACGCAGACAAATTCTCCGTCTATCCAGGCTGCATTGGGATATTAGGCATTTGTGATGGCGACCGTATCGCCATCCATCAAAAACAATAATTCTTATTCAATTTAAATTTACGGAATCATACAATAAATAGTCCCAAAGCTACATAATAAGAGACACTATTTATTAAAATACTGACATTTCAATAGAGTTGATTATATACGCTTCACTTGACGGGATGACTCTATTATGCTCACGTGAAGATGATTAAAAGGGCTTGTCAATTGATATGTAGTAATGAGTACAGATTATATGTATTTTAATAGGCTTTGATTGAAATATCAGTTATAAATAATAGGGTTTCGTTAAATAAAATAAAATTATAAGAAATATTGCCTGGTCTAGATGTCCTGAGTACGACTATTTCGGTTTCGGGTTCGCGGTTTGAGGTCCGGCTTACTGGGTTTTTCAAACTTGCAATTCCTCGTCAGTATTATCAGTGTACGGAATTTGAATTTGTGTATGGTGTATGGAAGCTCAATCACTATTCTAAATGTTTTATATAATTGGGTCCAGTGAAGTTAACTTTATTTGGATTTTATACTAAATTTATACGTTTTTTAATTAAGAGAGTGAACTTAAAATTAAAACAAACCATCCTATAACACTCTTAACGGGATTGTCCAGGAGTATACAGTTGAATATCTCACTATATTTATAGAGTTTTACATAGAATTCTGTGTTTCTTAAGAGTTTAACAGAAAGTTGTAATATACGAGTAGTGTTCAGAACCAAATAGTTTTTACCTTTAGGCTATACTATGTCAAATAATTAGAACAACTGATGTACTTATATTACTTAAAGTTCTCTCTGTAGTACAAATACGTCAGTTAACATTCCTGATCATCGTTCATCCAATAAAATCCATAAGCCCTCCCATTTTGTATAAACCTTATTAATAAGCGCGCGTTAATATTAATAATACGGAAAAAATATATATATTTCTTGAACAGGTTTGAAAAACTGGTGCGATATTAAAATTTCTAGTATGTGGTCGTAAGCATCGAGCTTCGATAAAGCGCCGGTCAGATAGGCGTCATGACCTTTGCGTCGGCCTTCGTCTGCGTTGCGTCACACCACGTCCCCGGCGCATCTGTACTATGTAACACTTGAATTTCGCGTTTATTCTTGACTCTAATTATAATTATTTTTTCGTTGTAAGCTGTCGTAAACATATTGAATAAAAAATCTTTTCTTTTGCTTTAACATTATACATTTGTGTATTTTTTGTACTCGTGTTTTAAGTTCAGAGTAATTCGGAAAGTTAATAAAAGCATGCCGAAGTGTTTTAAAAAGTAATTCCTTTAGTCATGCTTTTGTTAGAATTAAAGTAGGTTAAAGGTTGTGTTATGGTGTATATTTGTACTCGGACCTATGTATTCGCCCTTGTCTTATGTCTTTTATCGGAGGAAGAGAAATACGCAGAACGTTAGAGCTTTGTCACCATTTATTCTGAGGCTTTGTTACAAAGTCTTTGTTTTCAACAATTATAACATCAGATTTTCGCAAATTAATTCTTGAAACTACATGTTGTAATGAAGGGCAAAACCAGCATTCGTTTGGCATCTTGCCAAGAGAATTATTTAATAGTTAAGTCCTTGTTGTCGCGCCAAGTAACACAGGACACAAGTGTATGTCACACAACATACATATTAAAATATTTAGAATACATACATCTATTCGTATATAACAATAACTTTAGCCATACATGAATATAGAGAAGTTATTAAAGGTTGAAATAAAATTTATGAGAAGCTTTTGTCGAATTTATTTTTAACGCATTCATTAAATTAAGAGCAAATTTCATATAGACTATTCCAATAACGAACAGATACATAAACAATAATGTGTTATTGTCACTCATTTAATGACTGACCCAACTGCAGCAAAATTACTAAAATTGTAGTTTTATGTACCATTATTTTAAAAATTAAAGTACCTACTCGTTATATTTGCTATAATTCATTAATACAATTTGATTTCAATAATAAATCAATTACATGTTCTGCCAATATGAAAATACAACATCTACCTATAAATCTTTTTCAATATGTACAACCAACGGCCCAAAGCAATAAATACGGAAAATGAAGGCTAGACAGACATCGTAACATATGAACTGTATAAACATTTCTCAACAGGTCAGGACCTCTTTCGCCACAAAGATTTGCCCTCTACCATCCCACAATTTTAAACATCTTTCATATGACATCGAAATGAGGCGTAATCTATTGTTCATGTTTTTTTAGTTTTTCATCATCATCCTCATCATGTGATTAACTCTTTATCGCTCTGCTCTCTGACAGGGGTCATTTCAGTATGCAGCGTTCATTCATACTCTACAGTGCTTGACAAATTTGGGTTGGTAGAGTTCACGCGTTAGCGAAATCTCCACTTTACAAGTTCCCTTACAATACATCACTTCGCTGTTCTGGCGAGCGATATTATTAATTTTACACTTTCAGAGAGACATACTGAAATCTACATACGGCATTTGACTATTACTGCTGTCTTTGATTTTATGGGTTGGTAAAAATGATGTTAAAAACCATTTTTTTTACACTTATTATTATTCCAACTTTGGCTACTGTTCTGTTATGGCACACTATAACTTGAAAATAGTTACGGGAATTGGCACTGTACTGTTTCGAGTCCAAGGACATCCGTCAGGTTCCTACTAAGTTTTTACTCCATTATTGAGCCGTAAAGGGATAAACTATATTTCTGGGCTAGCCATTAAATTCTACAAATAATTAAGTAAAGGAATTTATATTAAACTAGTTTTATGAATATGGAAGTTAAAACGTGGGAGATAAAAAAATAAAATTTGTTTATATTTTAATAATTTGGCAATCGCTTTTTATCTTTTTTCATATCAATATATTTAACTATCTTGAGCTCTTCAAGTTATAATTTTCAATTAATGATACGTGCTAGAGATTTATTACCGATTATTGTGATATTGGCTATGAAATAATTATTAACTAAGTGTCCTTGATGGCCTTCCAATGGATCTTTATATTTTTTAAACATGTACCTACATTAAATTCAGATAATCAAAACAAGTTATTTATGTTATTCACGTATTTTGCACGCATGCTTGGATCTTTGACACTGATTTGAATTAAAGTATCTGATATTTCACGAAGTTATTTTGCGCTGTTAAATAACAAAATGTTCAGTATCGTTAAAATATTAACAGGCTAAAAGTCTTTGAAGCACAATAGCGAAAGTATACAGTTGTTTCAACAAGAATTTCACTTTTATATACACTCCATATTGAACTTCAGAACTATCCGAAACCGACGTGCATGTATGAAGAGAGACGAATACATGTAGAAGAACCACGACAAGTCTGTAAGGATAAAGATATTAGGCACTCGGTGTTCCCTGCTTGCCCTGTAAGTGACCTACCGTGATGATATATATGTATGTATCTGTTGAGAATGCCTTGTACATATAGGGAAATGCTATGCCCTTGATCCATTTTATTTTAAAATATAGATGTATCCCACAGAGGTCGATAATATTTGAAAATTGTTTCGATAAAAATTGTTTTAAATTGAGTATCATTAATTCTGGTATTTATTTTTGCTGTACGATATATGTATTTAAAATAATATAATTACTTTTACCCTGAAATTTAAAATTGAACTAAATAACGATCTATGCCGAAAAAATAGAAAAAACTTTTGTCGATATGTGTGATTGATTAAAATTTAACAACCAAACGCAATATATTGGTAAATATTTATCTTTAAAATATCTTTAGAATGAAGATTAATTTGTTTTACTCATGATGTCATGTAGAATTATGTCACAAGTCTTCGAAAGCCATTTCCAAAGTCTAATTAAACGAGCATATATTGACAATGTAGAAATATTTACTGATGGGTGTGTATTTTATTTACGTTGCAAAGCTTATTTCAAAAAACCACTTACATAATTTCCTACGTTTACTAATTATTTCGGTGTTCAAATTTATAAGGTCTGCTTATTCGGGTTTTATTTTAAATCATCACTAAATGTTATATTAATAAAATAATCAGCTACTTCATCGTAATTTATTGTTAGTGTGGGCACCTGTTCAGATTTTATCGTAACTTTTTACAATTGTAGGTACACCTGTAATACTTTATGTCGCTTCAAAAATATTAAAATACAAATGGAATATTTAAAGTAGTAATAATATTGCGATGCCACAAGCTCACCATTTTCCAGTCGGCTAGCACACACACTGCATAGTAACACAGACACTACACACGACGGTTCAGTTGCGAGCAAAGATGCGTTTGAGCGTTCGCGGTCGCCGCGTGTATAATATATAGCCTGCAAGCACAAATAGCAAGGCGTCCGCTGAAAATGATGGCCGACGCGCTATTTAAAACGTGTTGGGACATTTTCACTGACTCTACATTTACATATAGCATTTTCAACGGATCATTGACTGTGTTCTACTCTTAGTGACACGTTAGGAACTCTGGGTTAAGTTTGTATCATTTTGTATCTTTCTGCTTTAGCTAGGTGCTTATTGTGTCGTTACGTTTAAATTTGGTCGGTATTTCTTTTTATATTAGTTATGAATAAGCAACGACAGTCTAGTACTTTAATTATGTAGATTGTCTTGTGCTTCGTGGGTCAGGGGTTCGAATCTTAACAAACATCTCTGACTTTAATAAGTACTATAGACATGTCTTTCCAAGGTTATTTACCACTTGTAATAACGGTCTAGGAAACTGTGGCAGAGAGTTTTTCATAATGTTCCGAAAAGGGCATAAGTTCTGTCTATCATCAAATGGCGCGAATGACAGACTTTGGCAGCAACGCTTTCTGAGTAATACATATCTGATAATGAAACGACAAAATGAATTCATAGTGATGATGTTTAAGAGATTTGAATATAATAAATCTACAAGAGTTCCGCAAGCTTTTATTGACATTTCATATCCTTCAAATTTACATATGGTATGTTTTACATGTTGAACAGCGAAGGTCAAGAATCAATAACAGTAACGCTTTTAACCCCACCACAAGAGTACTTGCATACTTCCTATAAAAAGTCATGCATACGAATAGAGTGACACGTCTGTACGAGTATAAACAAGTACGTAACATCACACGTATAATCCCCAAAGATGTAGACAAATAGGAGGGTGGTACACTCTTACGTTTTACCATGGAATGGCCATGGAATGGGCGGTGAGCCCATTGCCCTACACCGGGCACATGTCGAGACTTTGAACGATTATAGTCATTTCTACTAGAAAATCTAAATTAGAAAAATCCAATAGTCCCCGAGCCGGGAGTCGCACCAAGAACCTTCCGACCAGTATTCGCATTTGCAATCACTCGACCAACGACTCAGTCAAAACAAGTTGACCCAAAAAAATATAATATACGAGTATCGTGTTACGGTAGGCACACAAGCTTGTAACGCAATAAAAGATGATTAACACAATGTAGATACAAGTCAAAGATTGACTTTTGTCAAATTTGTCTATACACTTCGTTTTGCCTTTAACGCCGCAAAAAGCGAACAGGAATTAAGTGCGAATGGTCTGATAGTGATAAAGACAATCAATTGCTGTCTCCCGTTTGTACATTCTTTTGACAATGATGATCGATGATGATTTGATCATGCTGCTGATGAATTCATATTAATGATTACTATAATATTTAATAATGAAATAAAACTAAAATGAAAGATGATTTTGAACTATATTAGTCGCATGAATAACAAAATATTCTGACGTAGTGTGGGTGAGATTAAAATGAATCATAATCCATCTTTATTTCCAGAACAATAGGTACATTCATTTTTAGATACTAAGTAATATAGTTCATTCAACACTGGTGAATCGGGGGAGTGTGCTACACTTCTCTGCCTACCCCTTCGGGGATTACAGACGTGACGTTACGTATGTCAACACTAACTATCACATTAACAACTTATATTATTATATAACTTATATTATACTGTAAGGTTGTAAGGGGGGTGTAAGGGGTTCCAACCACCATCTCAGGAGCCCAAGTCAACCTCACCTGCACGTGGTACAGCCTGCTATAACAGACGAGGCTTTGGCGACCGGCTGATTGCGGTATAGCGCAGCCTAAATAGGCACGGCTAAATGCCC
>DWMG01001035.1:0-16481 GCA_018244855.1 Elbella merops
TGGAATACGGGTCTCCTCTCATATTGAGAGGGTTAAGGCCATAGTCTGCCATGCTGGCCAAGTGCGGGTTGGCAGACAGTGCAGGTTGGCAGACACAATCCCATTTGCAACAGTATTATTACATTGTCAATCTCATAATTTTTTTTGTGGTTGTTTTGTTTCAAATCAGAATGAGAAAGGTTAAGGTGTTAACATATAACATTGTCCAAATATTTGTTTGTCGATTTCATTCATCCTGAATGCTATGGCAACTCCAAGGTATGTAGGTTTCCACATGACTTTTTCCTTTACTTATTCAGAAATTAATAATTTAGAAACAAAAAGTTTCGGACTACTTTCGACCATACAACAAAAATAGAAGTATATCTTATGACAAATCTTTAATTATTTTTTTCTTTGTTAAAAATTATATCATAAAATACCTGTTTAACACTGGAATAATTATAGCCTAGACGGTTACAATGATTTGATATTGTCGCAGGATCCGAGCTTTCCCGCCAACTGGACCTGTGGCTGTCGAAGGCAGATCTCACACACGGGCCCGCCAGAGCCATCATTGCCCCGTAAGATTTACTTTGTTATATTTTCTCTTCTTTAACGTAACATCACGCCTGTAATCCTTGAAGTGTTAGACAGAGTGTAGTACACTCCCACGCTTCACCAGTCACGTTTACGTCACATGCTATAAGTGGTGAGACCATTGCCATACACCGGGCACAGATCCGAACTCCGAGTCGTTACTAGAAATTGTAAATTAGACAAACTATTTTGTTCAAAAGCCTGATTCTGAGACACCTAGAACATGAATATTTTTTCTACTGTTAACTTTTAGTAATTTTGCGATTATTAACTTTTATACTATCTGTAGTTTTTTATGGAAATTGGAAAAGTCGTTGGATTTTTAAATTTATTTATTGATATCAAATCTCCGGGTAGGTCATAAAGCTAAAGTAAAATATGTTATTCTATTTTAATATATTCGTAGTTATTATACTATCCATATATTGACAAAACACTTCAGTTGATAACTGTCCGGTAAGCAGCATGGTACCATCAACGTTTGTTTATAAACAACTTTATAATTGACAGTTATTACAATTAACTGGACGTGACTGTCCTAATGTGCTTTACACATAAGACGTTTTTCCCATGTCCTACTCGTAATTCCCAACGACATACCGCGCAGTTTTACATATTCGATATAACACCATTGTGAATATGATTTTATTGTATTATTTACAATGATAACCCTCCATTGTTTTCTGATACTTCATATTCCGGTTTCTTTTTGTGCCATTTCTATATAAATCAAAATATATTTGCCAATTTTATAAAATTGGCAAATATATGTTGTTATTAGAACATACAAGTAAGAGAATATTTTGGTTAGATTGCTAACAACAGAAAAGAAACTAATTTTATTTATGATGTTTTCGCTAAGATATGATTGTAATCGTTACACAATCGCCATATTATTTAAACTAATTCGTATGTTGTTAATTCCTCTCGATAGATGGCGCGAAACTTTAATTCCATAAGTGTGGTGAGCACGTCCATGGTTTTAAAATACTAACTGTGTATGTGATCCTTACATAAAATGCCAAACAGATTAATTGAAATAGAGTTTATTTTCCAGACATGCAGGGTATTCGTACAGCGGCGCCTGCGCAGCTTTCGCCTACAGACAAATTAGTCCCGTCGTTGTGTAAGTATCCTTATCATATATAGTTGTGTGTATTTTGTACAAATATTCTATACATACTATTATATTTTTTCATTTTTCACTACTTTTTTATAATTGCATTGAACGCAAACTTATAATAGTAAAATATAATTTATATAAATTACCACTTTCTTAATGCTTTTTTTTCGCATAGTTTTATTTGTGTGCGTTTCCAAGCCGAAAATGGGCATTTTCCTTTGGAACTCTATTAACACAAGGCACCTTTACTGTTTATATACTTTTTGTTCTCAATTATTTATATACTCTAACGAATGAAAGGTAAAAAGAAAATAAAATCCCTACTTCCCTTCTAATATTATAAATGCTATAAATTTGTTTATTATGGTTTCACGCGAAAAATACTCAACTGATCATCATGAAATTTTGTACACATGTTCTTGGAGGTATTAGATACTTCTAATGTTACTACATAGGATACTTTTTATTAAAAAAAATATTTTTTATGTATGATAAAAAAATCTCAAAAAAATCTCAAAATCTAGCTACTTCAACGTCATCTAGCATTCCAGTAATGAAGTTCCAACCCTTAGTACCGTAATACCGTCGCACTGTATTACTCACAGTCACGACAATATTCAATCCAACTGACTATATATATATATATGTACGATTGCATTGAAGTTTGGCATAGTTATTTATTACGGGACGTACATAGACGCTTACTGAAGACGCATTTTACGATAATTCTTTGCAAAACGATAATAAAAACGACAATATACCACAGCCAACCCACACATGTAGGTACTGACCTACATCCTCTGACGTACATCCAAACCGGCCACGTTTAGATCTCGTTGCTATGGTGACCGTCGACGTTTCTATTTCAATATCATAAATGCGAATGAACGTGTACGTACGATACCTGTACGTACCAATAATACCGTATTCTATAATAGCATAAGTATTTTTATATGATTACTAGCTTTTGCCCGCGGCTTCGCTTGCGTTGGTCTGCCACATAAAGTTTGTGGACACAGTTCGTGTATAGCAGTTTTATATTGAAGTTTTGATGATAACTTCGAAATTAAATGTTCATAATTAAATGGTATCTGTTCAACGAATTGACCATTTTTAATGATGTAAAGGTAATAAAGTGGCAATAATTAAGTGGCATCTAGCCACAAAAATGACAGCTAACCTCAAAAATTAAAATAAAAATGACAGAAGAAAATAACTATAAATATAGAAAAATTCCAAACAGATGAAACTATAGTCAATTGGATTGGATTGGATATTGTCGTGTCTGTAAGTAATACAGTGCGACGGTATTACGGTACTATGGGTTGGAAATTCATTACTGGAATGTTAGATGACGTTGAAGTAGCTAGATTTTGAGATTTATTGACAAAAAAATTTTCTATCTTACATAAAAAATATTTTTTTTTACTAAGAAGTATCCTATGTTACTTCAAATACCTCCAAGTCCATGTGTACAAAATGTCATGATGATCGGTTGAGTAGTTTTCGCGTGTAAGCGTCATAAATAAACTTACATTCGCATTTATAATATTAGTATGATGATTTCACAAAAATTTAAAATTTTAATTGCTCTCTTGTAAAGCTCCAAAAATCTCGCTTAAAACAAATAGCCTTCACCCCTCTAAATCGAGGCGTGTTTATATAATATAATAATAATACTAATTTATTTGCGGTAAGAAAATAAAATACAAATAAACGATACCAGCACGTACGAGTATGTAATGACAAGCTGCAAAAAAAAGAAAAAAAGCGATGTGTCGGTACATATTTTACTAAAATGGGTTAGGCTTACTGTTGTTTCTTTTCATGTTCCACGGCTGGCCGAAAATCATTCCCGGTATTGCGAAAGGCGTGCTTCCCTCACCACATTGCACCAGTAGGTACGTATCGACGAAGATAAGGATAACCTGTCTGATGGACGTATTAAAAACGGCATAATGTCTATAAAAAATTGTTTTATATTCTGAATATTATATGTCGCTATGAAACAGCGACGATGAATGACATTATCTGTAAATTCAAAATTCAGGTATGAAATATAACGTCTGGACGATACGCGGAAATTGAATGGAAACGCAAAGTTATTGATCCATTGCCTGCCGCTTTTCTGTTATTTTAGGCGAAATTGTTGAACACCCCTAAAAGGTTTCCTTCCATTTAACGAGCTGTATAATAAGTTAATTTATTTTATTTTGTTAATGTACACACATTACAGCTAGGTGGAGTGACGATATACGCAAAGTGGGTGGCAGTGGTTGGATGCGAAGAGCTGAAGATCGAAATCAGTGGCGTTCTATTAGAGAGACCTATGTTCAGCAGTGGACGGGAGTCGGTTAATAATGAAGATAATACACATTAAAAAGAAAAACAAAGAAATATACACAAAAGCGGTTCTACAAGGATACTACTTATTTCACACTGAAATATCTTCCAGTAGGCCCGCTGGTGGAAAAGTCAATACGTAAGGCCAACCTAGTGCGTACGGAATATATGGGTGTGTTTATATATGTATACGTACGTGCAGATAATTTATAAATATGTCATAACTTAAATAAATAAATAAATGCACATGTAAGGAAACCTAAACACATGAGTCCAGGTAAAAGTCTTTGACACGTTTTTTAAAGACAAACTGTCCTTGATTCACGAGTACCGGGCGGGAGGGTGTTCCATAATCTTGCCGCGTGTATTGTGAACGAGTGGGCCTAAGCGTGTGCGTAGCGCTATCTACCATATATGTGCTATTATCATTACTATATCAACGAATAATATTATTGTTTATAATACTATATTAACAAGCCTTTACAGAGTACTCAGAGGGCATTAAAAGCCATATACATATATCTATTTTCATAGACCCGACGTGCTTCGTAAAATTCTACTAAGATCATCATTTATAATTTGGCTGTGCATGTAGGCTGCGCTGTACCGCGATCAGATGATTTCCGGAGCTTCGTCTGATAAATAGCAAAGTGCACCACGGGCAGGCAAATAATTAACTTGAACTCGGTAGATAAAGCTTGAAACCCCTCGCAACACATGATAAACATAATCTAACTCGGGTAAGATACATATAAAATATGATATTTTGAATTAATCTTAAATCAATGTCGGGGTGTAGGGGTCCCAACCACCATTTCATGAGTTCAAGCTAACTTCACCTGCAAGCGGTACACCCTGCTATAACAGACGAGGCTCTGGCGACCGGCTGATTGTGGTATAGCCCAGCCTAGATAGACACGGCTAAATGTCCTAGCCGCCGACGGGCAGCAGCGTCGGCGGTGCGAAAAGTTTTGCCCTGCGATCTTCAACACACATGCCCAGCGTGGAGATTACGGGCTAATCCCCTTTTTGGGAAAGGCAGTGGACTGAGAGAAACTGATGATGACGATAATCTAAGTAGGTACCATAAAGAATAAAATTGATTTTGGTTATAATTCATTAGGAATTATTAATTATTATGGTTAAATTAATATAGAGATCTTTTCATTCCTTGATATTTCCCTTATAATTAACTAATATAAAGTTAGAAATTACTTTTTTTTATATGTATATATACAAATCTAATAAAAGGAAAATATCGAACTACAAAAGTGTGATAGTTATATGCTTGGCCTAGAGACTAAATACGAGTACATAATGAAAGGAGTTTCAGAATGGATCCTGCTATCTGGGAAAATCTCCCTACTGCAGTCCGTGTAGCTGTCTCGGACCATCGCCGCTCTTATGACGACGTAACGCCGCGTCCAAATCGCGCGCGGCGCGGGTTGTGACCAGTGACAGCGGCGCCTTGGTTGGTGTTCCACCATTGAGATTCTAGCCCAAGAATTTGGAACACCAAAATCGCATTCAGAAATGTTGACTCCGCTGCAGAACGCGATATGGCGGCTTCGATAGCGCAGCTCAATGGATCGAATTTTTCGAATCAAAAGAGGTAAAACTGCCGGTCTAGCTCGTTGGAGATGAGCCTTAACCAATGTAGCTATCTTGGTTTGCTCCGTAATTTAGATACAACTTCAGGGTTACTAAAATTTATCTATGTATTTAAGCTTTAAACATTATGGCATATTAACAAGCTATTTAATTTTTAGGGCTAAGGATTAAGAAGTGTCTAATACAAGGAATCCTTGGGTTTGTTACGAGGTTCTGTATTAACAGTTTATGTTTACAAAAGCTATGAATTACCATTTTTCTTAGTATTTATCTTTTATCGTCTCATTATTATTACGATATGTTAATACCGAGTGCCAAATATCTTAATCCTTACACACCTAACATATTTTTTCAATATTCATGTATGTACATACACGTAGTATTTAGTGATTTATCTGTGTAAGGCTATGTATGCTACGCGGTGCCTGTATTCACAATATGGAAGATGGGAAATTTCATCACGTTTTATTTGGTTGGTAATAACTTTTGTAAGTAACACCTCTAAAGTACTAATCCTTTCAGTTCTCCTTTGAGCAAGAGTACAACAAAAGCTTGCAAATCTCAATTGCCGACTTTAAAATTATATTTAACGTATCGTATGTATCCCCATTACTCAAAAATAGATCTTTTTTTTCAACTATACATATATCTGTAGAAACGACTGACTTATCTGTGGTTAGTCTATGTTACATTTTCCTTTAGGTAACTGCTTAATCCGTCACAAAATGGAGTCCACCAGCGACATAATGATATTGCCTTTTGCAAGTACTCCTTTGTCACATATTCGTTACTATATTGAAAAGGGGCAGCCTTAAACTTTAATACTATTATATGTCACAAAAGCGCACGCTGATATTAAGGCGCAACTGTCGCAAAGTACCTGTAATATTATGTAGTAATATTTTCATAATATCATGAGTTTAGTAAAAATTTTCAAAGCACAAATATGCAATAAACTATGCTGTACCGTATTCTGCTCAAAACAAGTAAGTTATTGAATTTAAATTTTAAAAACACCGTTGTAATAGTTGTTTTATATATTGTATTTAATGATTCCCTGCAAAAGTTAAGGTTTTTCTGAATTATCTTTTCTTCAACATTATTATCGTCCGTCTACATATAACGCATGCACCACTGAATTTTGCAGTTCATTCGCTATTACTGAAGAGCCTCATTGCATCCTTTTCTCCTTTTCCTGCTTCCAAAGATCGCTTTCCTTTGAAGATCGTCATCAAAACCAATATAAATGTATGGTTTTGTTGTGACTAGTCTAATTAATCTCTCTCAAAGTCTCTTTTGTAATGTGATACTCATATAATAATATTTATGTCCCATAAACATGGCTCTTTTAATGAGTTTAATAAATACATAAATACCGCAGTGAACTGCAGGCGCGCGCTCGCTTTGTATCTGGTTCAGCTTTGACAACGTTCACTGACATGAGTTGAATGTTACACAAAGCTATTAAATGTCACTATATTATGAAAACATAACAACTACATATGCGTATAAAATACCTAATGTACCTGATTCAGTATTTCATTATTTAAATATAGCCTTAACATTTTCGCATTTTATAGAAATGGAAAATATAATATTATTAAAAGTTGAGCTAATAAGATGAATTTTAACGACTTAAAAAATTGTGTATTCTGCAAATTCGTTCGTGTGTTCGGGAAAATACGTTGGTGCTCTTCACTTGTTTTTTTATTTCTATTGTTTCATTTGATATATTATAAATGTTCGATCATATGTAATGATAGCAACGAGAAAGGTTTTAGTATTTTATCAACTATCACAGAATTATACAATGTCAAATTAATAAATAGACTTATGTGGTTGCAATCAGCAAACAATTTTGCTAACATTATATAAATTATTTTTGAATCAACTATCCATTGATAACCAATAAGTATTTGCCAATACCATTAATATATTAATATTCATTCATTTGGTTGGACGACCAAGGTATCGCTGGAGCGATGAAGTCCAGAAGGATCTGAAAGCTCTCCAAATCGCTGATTGGCAAAGAGTAGCTCAAGATCGGATAAAATGGCTGCTTTTAGTGTCGGAGGCCAAGATCTACTTCGGGTCGGTAAGCCAGCGTAAGTAAGTAAAGTAAGTAAGTTCTCTCAACATGATTATGTATGCCCCTGTATAACCGAATAAATGCAAGTGTGTATTTATATGAGGTCAACTCCCTTTGAGGTATTTAATGTTCTTAGGTAACATTGTACCTGGCTTAAGAATGGGTACCTACTACTACCAACGCTTATAATCACCAGTCCACTAAAACGGACTTTTTCATTGAATATTCAGTTTATTTCATTACCATTATATACCATTTACTACGAAAGATCATCACGATTTTATAAAAGATGATGTGATACCATAGACAACCATTCATTTACTTTAATAATTTGATCTCTTACCGTTTAAAACATTATATTAAATTACTTATATTCATTCAATTTGATGATAATCAGTTTTTTGGATACTAAACTTTGGAATGGAAATCCTTAAATAGATCCATACAAAATTCTATATCTTCGCCATCAGGATCTTCTCCAAGAGTGAGATGTTCTCCTATATCTAAGAAATTTCTTTTTTCTAATGTGTATGGAAGCCATTTTTCGCCTAACGCATCATCTGGAGTAGGTTTCCTAGAAAGCATGAATCATAATAGAGTATTATTATATCATCACAAAAAATAAAAAAAAAGCAGTCCAGTAATTTGTACAAAATTAAAATATGAACTGATGAAGTAGTGACTTAGAGTCTGGAATTGAACTCGGTGTAGGGCAATAGGCTCACCATCTATTCCATGGGACTTAAACGTAATTGGTGAAATGTGGGAGAGTACCACACTCCTCTACCTACCCCTTCAAGGATTACAGGCGTGATGTTACGTTTTTTTTAAGTTTCAGTAAATAATGGTTCTATTGCAAAATGCTTAAAATTTTCTTACCCATATTTGGCGAAGTTTGTCCACATTTTCGTTATAGTATTAATCATTTTGAAAGCTTTGGAATTAATGACGATTTTTTGGTCATCTTTTTTTATTGGGAAAAGATATGCCACATCATCTCCGTGTGAGGTGAGAGAAGCCGATCCAAGTATGTCTTTCGCTTTTGTATTTCTTTCGGATTTGCAAGTAAATTTATATAAATAACATTTATTCCTACTCGAAGAAGCGCATAATTTCTGCCATAATATTATTTCATAAACGAATGAAAGCACCGTATAAAACTTAATTAGTTGTAATATATTATGTATTGATACTTTATCTTTTGCAAAATAAAACTTTTTTAACTTTCTCCCAAAGTACAGTACCTGAGGAACAGTGCATTTCAATAATATACTATTTGGAACATAAAATTCAGGAAAAGAGTTGGCCTGCTTCAATATTTCCGTACGGTTATCTTTATTAACAACCATTAATAGACCCTCGTGTTCATTATATCCATTTATTACTTCCACACCTTCATGAATACCTAAGCGTATGTTTTGCAAAACATCTCCATAATAATATCTTTCGTTAGTTTCGAAATATTTTTCGTCAACTACACTAAATTTTATATTGTCGTATCCAACTTTATATGATTCGAAGAAAGTGAGGGAAACATGTGCATTGACGAGTAATTCTACCGGTTGCGATTTAAAAAATTCATATAACTCACTGTTGTCTTCTGATTCTAAGCCTAAGTTACTCGCTAATACCATGGCACGTTCTCGAGGCATACTGTTCTGCGTCCAGTAGTTAGCACAGGTGCCGCTTTGGATAATTGCTCTTCTGAACAGACCTTTAGTCATTGGAGATATTAAATGGTAAGAAACGCTTGCTCCTCCCGCACTTTCACCAAAAATAGTGACGTTGTTGGGATCTCCGCCAAAATTAGCGATGTTCCTCTGTACCCATCGCATAGCTTCAACTTGATCTTTCATACCAGCATTACCGGGTACATCTTCTGAATGCAGACAAAGAAACCCTAGTACTTCTAATCGGTAGTTAATAGTTACAAGTAGCACATCGTGTTGAAGGAGAAAATCAGGTCTATATATATCAGCACTGCCACACACAAAGGCACCGCCGTGGATCCAGAACATAACAGGCAATGGTTTCGGCGGCGTGAGATCAGGAGAGTAGACGTTGAGGTAAAGACAATCTTCATTACCGGGGTGAAACTCTTTAGAGAATATATTATATTGTGGACAGGAGTGGCCAAATTGCTTAGCCTCACGAATACCATTCCAAGCTTTTATTTTTACCGGGGCCTAGAAAAATAAAATTGAAAAGGATAGAAATATGATAACGTAATATAGATAAAAAAAGAGATCGATAAGACATCTGAAATGAAATATATATATTTTTTAAAATATTTGTGTGAAATAGATCTATGATGTATAGTCATTAATTTAAATACGAGTATATCTATGATGTATAGTAATTATCATTTTGAAGCTGATGGTCTAATAACACTGATTGTATTAAGTGTATGGATTTGATTTCTTTCAACAATTTTCATTATAGATATTATTGCGCTAAGTATAATATTTCAATTAAATACTTATTGCAATTTGCTGCGAGTAATACGAGTACGAATGCGATTTTAAAGGAGTCTGCCTAAAAGAAAAATAGGTGAGGAAAATCAATTTCACATAATATTCTTCAAAATAGAAGAGACAATTTTGTACTGTGTTATTATAAATATAAAATGAAATTGTACCTATATATGACGAGAATGTTGTACATTACAAAATAAAGGTATTATTACACGAACTATAACAATTTTTCACAACTTTAGGAGGTTACGTGGTTTTCATATTGTAATTAACATATCATTAACTGTTTATACATATATAAAGACCTTTGAACATACCTTAAATCGTAAATCGCCTATCGGAGGTTCAGCGTACGGTATCCCTTTGAAACTATAAATTGTACCGCCATATTTATTCCCAAACTGTTCACCTTCTAGAACTCCATCTGATATTTTCACTTGCACCATTATATTACTAAGAGCGCATTACACAAAATCAAAATATCTCGACTTGTTCCCCAAAACATCAATTTTTCTATGCAGTATTTTGTCGTTTACCTTATAATTTTTTCTAGTACCAAAATAATTCCACTTGTATGTCGATATATATTTCCAAACTGTCACAATTATATGCCGGGAATAACACAGGTTAATTAGATATTCTCGCCTCTGTAACAATGATTATACAATCTATTATTGTATTTTATTGTTTGAGCAGCTTACACACACTCAGTCTGTCTTAATTATTATATTTGATATGAGTTCTTCCATGCCTGGTAAAAGTCTGTTTGAATAACACAGTACATATAATGTAATATTATTCAAATAAGTTGCTATTTTAAGCATTATTTTGAAATAAATTAAAATAATACGTGGATTTATATATGGTGATCTCACTACAGATAAAGTGCGTATATTATAAAATTAAATGATTATAAATGTACAGGCTTAACTCGCGTGCGGCTTAACTCCTCGTACACGTCACTCGATCTGTACGAGGTTCTTTCTCATGAGCTTCCATCGTTTGCAGCGAGGTCGCGGTCGCGGTCAGTCTCCGCCGCGACTGACTCAGTCACGGAACATTTAATAGCAAAACTAAAGTTAAAAATTGTAATTTAGGACCCGTGCAGGATTAGTGAAAATAAGGCTTGTAGTGAAATAATTTTAGTGTTGCTTAATAAGTACAGGGCACTTAACTTAAGGGGATTTTGTGTTCTAATGACTACGTTAGTGATTTTAGTGAGGATTGTGATATGTCTATTATGGTACTTTTATTCGTTAAAATGTAAAAGAAATTGACATCTATTAATTATTTATGACGTGAAGTACTATTATAGTATATATAAATATATAATGAACAATATACATACATCCGAACAATAGTTACTTAAGTAGTAATTATTCGACGTTCGCTACTTAACATTCCGTACCTAACACGTTATAACAACATGATCACATTAAATTTTTGTCCATTTATCAATTTTGAAGACATCACAGTGTGTGAGGTAGCATTGTAACCTCAAGGTTACAAAGGACGTGCCTCTGTATTATGATATAAATGCGAATATGCAAAAAATACTCAGCATAAAATCCCAAATTACATTAGGTACAGATAAGTACATCCGTTTGTCTGCAATTCTTAATATAGTGTGAGAAACAGTCTCAAAAGATAAAAACGCCGTAGGTAGTTTGTTATACAATATTTTAAATTGCAGTAATGCTTATATTCTTGGGTGCTTGATATTATAAATGTTACAATCATTCTATTATATTATATTATATTCTATTATATATCTATGAGAGAATAGTTATGAACCGCAGTAAAATGCACCCCACGCTTTTTACTTTGAATTTAATTATTAATTATTAATTTAATAACTTAAATTTTATTATAATTTTATTTTGAAGCGATTCCTTATGATTGATTGTTCGATCTTCTACATAGTTTGAAATTTGCTTGATTTTATAATTATCTCTATTTATAACTGAGCTCCACATGCCCTACAAATTAATCTTATTTTGTGACATAACTGTTATTTTGTTCTTTTAAAGGTTCTGTTTTGTTTTCGTTCAGTATTATTCAGTGATAAGCTGAATTGTTCTCGTAAAAGGGCATGACAAATTAGGAAGTCATACCACGTACATTTTTTATAAAAGTATGGACATCAAGGCTCGTTTGTATCTGAGAAAATCGATAACTGCATATTATACGTACAATTTTTCGTTCTAAGCGCGCAAATTTTTACAAGTATGAAACCATTAGCCGTCTCCTATCCGTTGCCTATATGTTTCCTACAATATTTATTAACGTACTTGACGTTTCGGTTCTCTATAATCACTTAACATTTCCAAGGAATCCTTGATACTTACTGGCACAAAATAAATCTGCGCCGCCATTTACATAATCTGCTTAATAGGTGAGCAATATGAAATACGTAAGAAAATTAGCTAGCCATCTGGAGGTCAGGTTAAAACCAGCACATCAATGCTTATGTTAATGATGGAATTGGCAAATATTGAACGCCAAGATAAGGTTCTCTGTTGAGCAGTCCTATACTTCTTTTTTTCCTTTACATTTTTAGCTTTAGACTTTATAAGTTTCCTTTGTTTTATCTGATCTCTTGATAAATAATGTGCATATATTACGAAACAGTATAATATTTATAATTTATTAAAGGAAACAATCAAACACGGCTCAAAACTTAACAGATAATATATCAAATTTTATTCTAAGGTCACTCTAGCAGCTTCGTACACTTTATCCCAGAAATCGATGACATCAGCATCCAGGGCCGCTCCAGGAACCATCTTCTCTCCGATATCCAGGTAATTTCGGGCTATGTTGTCGTAGGTTGGCCAAGTTATTCCATTTAACGGCTGAGGTGTTGGATTTCTGAAAAAGTTTATAAATCTTTTATGATCATGGGTCCTGTACGGGGTAGGTAGGAGGCATCGAATGCTAATATATGCTAATATCTTTGTAGATATTACTTATTTTATCTACCTAATCTTTGCTGATTAATGAAATGTATATGTTTTCAAGAGTATAACTTTTTCACTTGGACGAGATAAATATAACTAAATTTAAATATATATATATATGTATAATAAATATAATTTATTGTATATTTTAGCTGGCAGTGCGCTTTGGTATTGCTGTAAGCACTCCAAGCATATTGTACTTAAATAAATAACACACTGGTTTTTAGGTCGTTGTATAAAGCGACAAAAAGATGGCAACAGAAGTGAGAACAGTCTATTACTGACTATTTAGGTCGTTGTTGTATGAAAATATTTCAACATAAATTAGTATAGTGAGTTATCATTAATTTGTGCCTTGATTAATGAAATACTTTATAAATGATGTGACGTATACTCTATCTGTGACTTCTCATTTCTAAAGGTCATAATTTTGGTTCCATATTAGTGCACAAATTTTAAAAATTAGGATACATTTGTTAAAACGTCACTAGTGATTATACGCAGCTATAATTAATATATTAATTATGATTAATCGGATATTTTGTGCGTAATGATAAAAAAGACATAATGGCGTGTGTGTTTGTGTCCGAAACACAAAAATTATGGTAATGGCGGATTAATCGGAGTAATTAAACAATAATAGCGCTTTTAAATTTATTACGACAATTTCATTGAAAAGAATTAAAATTCTTTTAATATTGCTATAATTACCTTAGTTAAAAAATATATACATATATATATTCACTCTAATATCCCTTGCGGGTAAGGCAGAGAGCGAAGACTGATAAAGCATCTTCTTTATATGAGTATTACGAAAGAGTTCGGCGAGTGTTACGAGGGATATGCGGTGCAGCGACCTCATTTTGACCACTTTTATTCTGTTTTCATCCCCTTTTTTTCATGGGCTACTCTCACCCTGGTATTGTAATGTTGGAGTAAGCACAAAGTTATGCTAATAGCTCAGTAGCTTACCCAAAGCTTTAGTCACACTATCTGTACAGTATTTCTATTCTTTATAATTCTAGGGATTGTAGTTTTAACATAATTAAATTATTTAATACTTCTTAGTAAAAGCCGAGAATGCTGTGAAGTTAAGTTTTTAGCGTTTATCACTTACCCATATTTAGCAAAGTTGGTGAAGAGAGAGCAGGTTTGTTGTATCATTTTATATGACGGAAAATTCTTGTCGATAGGTATTCCAAATTTCTTTGTATGGAACAAATACATGAGATCCTCTAAGTGTGTAGCTCCCGTTAATCCGTACCTAGCGCCTTGGGATCCGTAAACGTTTCTCTCAGATAGACATGAAAATTTGTATAAATATATTTGACTGTTGGTATTTTCAGCTATACACCTCACAAATTTATTTATTGGATAAACGTATGTACAATCCGCTGCGTACTTGATAAATTCTTTCATAGCATCTAGAGTAATAGGTTTTGTTCCGAAGTAGTGTTTCTGAATAATTTTGGCGACCTCGAAAATTTTCGAATTTGGACTCCCACGTAAAATTGGTTGAGGAACAAACATTTCGTCATATTTGCGATAGTGCTCAATCCAACTGTTTTCGATATCTGTTATTTCAATAAGACATTCGGAATCTGTGTAACCTAGCAATACGTCGACTTCATGTAAGTGTTTATTTTTCAATGCTTCTAATGTTGGTGCATTCAAAAAGCACTCTTGACCCAAATCTTTTTCAATAACCGGCACGTAATGGAACATTTTGATATTGTTACATGTTATTTCTTCAGATGTTAATATGCACGGGTTTTTATCAATCAAATTCTCTACGGGTACCTTTTGTAGAAATTCAAGGAGTTCGTCAGGATCGTCTGTATTTAATCCTAGTCGCTTGCCAAGAGCAAATGCTCGCCTTCTTGGTTCGTATGACAACGACCAATCACATAGAGACACTCCGCTCATTGATATAGCTCGTTTGAATAAGCCCTTAGACATCGACGATATAATGTGCATCGACACAGATGTTCCACCTGCGCTTTCACCAAATATTGTCACATTGTTTGGATTTCCGCCAAAGTTCTCAATATTCTGCTGAACCCATTTCAGAGCGGCAACTTGATCCTTCATGCCTGCGTTACCTGGTACATCTTTGGTGTCCAAGCAAAGGAAACCTAGAGCTTCCAATCGGTAGTTTATGGTAACAATGACCACGCTATGCCGAACGAGGAAGTCTGGTCCATATTCATCGTCATTCCCGGAACCGCTGATGAATCCCCCTCCATGGAGGAACACCATAACAGACAAGGGAGTCGTTGGCTTGAGCTCTGGCGTGTAGACGTTCAGATATAAGCAATCTTCTTTACCCGGTATAATTTCTTTAGTAAAAATATCTTTTTGGGGGCAAACACTTCCATGTTCTACTGCTTTTCTGACACCATCCCAGGGTTCTGGAGGTAGCGGCGCCTACAAAATGATATTTTGGTTTTAAGTTTCAAAATAAAATGTACACTATAATAACTTTGAACTGGTAATGCCATATTATCACTTTACAATGCAACACTCGTTGTGCTCTCGTAATAGAGAAAGTATAGTGAAAGTAAGCTTTACTAACGCGTATTACATTTCTGTCGATTTGACATTATTACGAAGCTAATGTCGAGTGTTGATTAATATAAATTGACTTAATTTCAACTGTATGTTATAGTCACTGTTAAAGATACTGTTGTATGTTTATATGATACTGAAGCGTTAATAATATTGTGTTACAAATTTATTTATTAAATTGTATATAATTAAATGTTTAGTATTATAAATATAATGTATTTTATAGAAATATTTTTATTATTATTGGTGTTTAGACATTTGAGTCTAGTGACTCGAGGCGCGCCACCCGTAATGAGGTTTATATAACCCATAACTACATACCTATTACTGACAACTCGGTATATCATATGACAGTACCTATTAGGTATATAATAATATTTAAAAAGTAAAAGTCGTGTACATGTCATGTAGGTATATGTTGATTACACAGATAAGTCATTTCGATTATGATCATCATATATGTAGTTTAATATTAAACTTTTGTGAAAACAATTATAAGATATACGAGTATGTAGCGATTGACTATAATGTTTATCGCCGGAATGTCTTATGACTTAACCCTGATAATTAAATTACCAGCACACAAAACTTAGTTAAGTATGAGGTTAGAAGATTAATTTTAATCCTAGCAAGAAAACGATTATCCAGTTTTCGCTAATATTTATAATGGGATATAATATTACATAGTGGGACGTAAACGTAACCCGTGAAACGTGGGAGTGTTCTGCATTCCT
>DWMG01001036.1:0-16481 GCA_018244855.1 Elbella merops
GGGCACAGCTTTTCGCACCGCCGACGCTGCTGACCGTCGGCGGCCAGGCAAGTTGATTAATTTATAGGAATTTCAAAATGTGATGCAATATTATATTTATAATATTGCATATAAAATGTTCTTTTACAATGATATATTAGGCACTGAAAAAACTGAAAGTTTTGTTTGAGAACATACTGTTTGCTTTAAGTTATAAATAAAGCTATAAAAATATAAGTTTTCCCTCATATTGAAGTAGACATTGTCATTATACAATAACTAATATATTAACTTGATGTGTAATTTTTGTCTCATACTCTACAATAATTGTATAACATTTATTATAATTACTCTGGTTTCCTTTCTACTGAATTACATTTTAAATGTAAATAATCAACATAACGTCGAATAATGTATTAATAAATAAAATAATAATATAAATAATCTTGTGTAAATAATACATAAAAATATATTATTAATAGACGTAATAATATTTGTAAATATTCATGTTAGGACTTAAACCTGATATTAGCAAGTTTTTTATTGTTTTATACATTTAAATATAAAATAAATGCAGACCTGTCTACCAGCAGAATGATAGACGGGTTTATCATGACTGTACTAAACTAATATCCAAGGTTAGGTGCTATCCCTAAGGACCTTTTTCTATATACGAGTATATTCCACAAAGAATAGTTGATCACTGCAAATAAATATTAATACAAATCATGTACGTAAAGAATTTCGAGTATAAAAATGTATGGAACTGACCCGTAGGTATGAAGCACCGAATATATATATATTTTCGCCATTTTGGTGCTGTTGTGACGTCATACAGGTCTAACGTAAAACCACTCTACATCGAATTCAGTGACAGGAGGGAACATCTCAACAGACCTACGAATACATAGTGCAAAACATAAAAATAAATTCGTCATATATAGCCTTATTTTAACATTAATTATTACTCTTTGTTATGATATTGCCAGTCGTCGTTACCAATTGAAATATAAAGTATTAACGGAAGAATTCAAAGAAATCTTAGGGCGCATCCAAGACAAATCATTATTATTGTTCATAATGGTTTATAAGTGCCTTATATTTTATTGAACTCATCATTTTGACGAATCATTGTACTGATATGTGGATATTTTTAAGAAGTGGCATGTGTAAAACTACCAATAAATAGAGTTCCTGTAATAGTATTATTGAAGTTTTCATCGGTAAACTAATCTGTGATAGACAAGCATGAAATTCTTGGCCAACTTTTTTCTAAATCTTTAATCTTCTTTCAGCTCAGTTCAGTATCGTCCACGGCGAAGGGTACCCCAAGCTTTTGAGACACGGATTCCTCTACAGACCACACAACGCGTACCGCCAAAGAAGACTGCAGCTGTGGTACTGCAAGTACAGGAATAGTAGACGGTGCAAAGCCATCATCAGAACAATGGACGGGAAGATACTGGATACGAAAATAAATTATCCACACACTTGCGTTTTCGATAGAGAACTGATAAAATATTTCTAATAGTTAATCTTACGGTTAGCATGAATCAAAAAATAACGCATTTTTAATATTTTTATCTCCTGGTGGTGACCCAGTAGCAGTTCGATATTGGCATCTCGTTGAAGCTCTGAGCGTCCTAATATATACTCGACTAACTGGCAACATTAGCTCTGTTAGACAAGAACGCTCGACTAGCCTTAAATACTAGTTCTGTTCTACATCATGTTGGGCGCCAACACTTTTAATGATGTCGCGTGGTTTTAGAAACAGCTTGCCATTTTAAAAAAACATTTACCACACTTCAATGTGTCCTCCTCGTCTTGTGATATGTATGTAGAGCTCCCGCACAATTCCAGTCAAGCATTGTTACTTAATAAACTGGAAAAGCCTTTATAAAATATTCCATAGATTATAAGAATATTATAATGTACATGTAGATTTGTGTCTGTCTGTGCTAGCAATTTGTATGATTAGGAGTTTTGTGAAAATTATGTAGCCGGTGTAGGAAATAGATTTTGGCGGGTAATGTTTAGGAATCTGAAATTGTGAAAAGCTCTGTTATCCTTGTATAACTCTATGAATAAATATGAACAAAACTTGTCTTCGAAGGAATTTACTTGCTGAAATGTTCTGTAAGGTTCTGTAAGGTTTGCATCACGCGATAGCGAAGAGAGTAAGTAAGAGATTTAAATTAACGATATTACAAGAATATTCAGTCTGGACGCTATTCTCAATTTGTCCCCAAGATTATCTGCAAACGCTTTCTCCCCATCGCTTAAGGGTACCTAGCGTGATGATATAATACATATTATCTACAAAGTAGCCAAAAATCTTAAAATTAATTCTATTTAACTGTTCCAAGGCGGATAATAATTATTATATGGTTACTTCCAAAAGGGCAAAACGGTTCGGGTAAATAGAAAGCAATCTCGATTCTTCTCAGTTGTCTTTGTCGTTAGAAATTTGTTGTTATAATACGTAGACAAAATGGATCATATGTAGCGAATGTACTACATCAGTGGGGGTTTTACGAAAATGTCTACAAATTGGCTTTTACTTGTCTAGCGAAGATTATATTTGAATTATAACGTCACTTGACATTTCGTTTTTTATCCGTTTTTTGTTATTGATTTCATGCCAATATTAAAATTAATATTTTCCATAATTTGCTATACATAGAGCTGACTTTTAATAGAGTTATATCTGTTTATAGAAAATTATAGATATAGCTAGAAAGTGACAACGGATACGGAGGGTTTTTTAAATCAACTCCAAAATTTTTAAAGCAGGCGATATTTTAAGTTAGTTAAAAAGCCAAATAAAACTAAGTAATTGTACTTTAAAATTCCGTTTATTGACATGGAATACTAAGTCATTAAGAACATGTTCGCTTAGTGTCGTAGATTTTAACTAAGTATGTATATGTAATATAGTTTTAAGAGCAAACACAACGGCGGTGTTTGATCTCAAGTATCAGTTAAACTCTACATATGTAGAGATATAAATAGCAAAACTGTGACTTTATTTTTCTACACAAAACTATATAATATCGTATTATGGTGATGTAAAGGAATAATTCATAGATATATTAATTGACATAATAAAACTTCAACATCTTTAATTAACAAGTTGAACACTATAAAGGTACGAAATGGAAATAAACATTCGTTTTCTTTTCCGAAAAAAATAGGAAATTTATTATTTATCATATGTCGTTTTACGCATTTAAAATAATGTCATACTATTCTAGTGGTTTGTATAAAATGTCAATAGTTCGTCTGGTCGCTCGAGGTTCCTCGGAGATCGAGAAGGTATCTCACCTCGCGGTAGTCCATTCCCGGTGGATAACTAGGCACTCCTGAAATTTCTGTGATACTTACGTTTCCTTATGCTTTGGCTCACCAGTGTACGAAACGCAGTCGCGTATGAAAAGAGCAGTTTCTAAAGCAAAATCTAAGTCTAAAATTAGTTAAAGTTGTTGATTAAAAACTTAGTACTCTTTTGGAATAGGTACTTCGGATTGATTCGGTTTTATTTTATATAGCCGTAGGATTTTTTTTTAAACAATAGAAAACAAGAACCTCTTACTAGATTCCGTAATTGAGGATCATATCTGCACACTGTGATAATTTGTGTGTGTAATATGGAAATGCAAGATAGAGTAGTCGTAAATTCGTAACTAGATAGTCATAGCACCCGGCCGGGAATCGAACTTGGTATCTTATTCGCGTTTCACCGGCATTGTGATTAATGTGCCAAATAGATTTTCAATATGAACCCACGTTTTTTGTCCTCCAAAATTATTTTATCAATATTTTTCCATCCACCAACCCTTTGTGCTTATTCTGTAGAATTTTTTAGATTTATCAGTAAGGTATGTTTGATTAAAATCTAGTCTAAATCTAGGTCAATTGTCATTTTTATATCGGTAATATGATACTTATAGAATTAATAATATCTAGATGTAGAAGTTGGAGTTTCATTTTCGAATTAGTTTATATTTAGCAGTAAATGTTGCGAATAATTATGAAGATATGGTGTATGAAATATATAAGGGAATATAATTGTGAAATAACCGGAACAATGAAAAAAAACACGAAATGTATAAACTAAATATGCTTTATTGTATGTATCTTAAATTATTTATTAAATATAATCAGAAAAGTCGATACGACGCGTACAAAATATTTTGGGAAATGTCTTAAAGCTGAAATAGGAAACTAGCTGTTAGTCTGGACCTTCTCGTGATTGTTAAGATCACGTATCATAGATGTACGTAATAAAATTTAGATTTGAAAAACAAGAATATTTTCAAAAACCATTCAGTCCAATTTATTCCTTGGCATATTTTAGTTTTATTTCTTGGTTTTTAAGTTACCGTCGCCCCTGTAATGTATTATAACTTTTATATTATATAAGGAATATATAAATCAATAATATCATATTATATTTACATTTGATTTTTATAATTACATTTCGTTATTACCATATTTTTTTAACATCAAGATACAGTGCAAGATCTCTTGTTGGTGCGAAAATGCTAAATACGAAGAATAAAATAAGGAAATAAACAAAGTAGATTGTATACTTGGAGAGTTCGAGAGTTTACTCGATGTCATTAAAGGAGATAAGAATCACACATTAGGCACGGTAATACGGGGCAAGCCTGAAGATACTTCGACATGGTAGAGTTAACAGATGTTTATTGAAGATAATAAAAGATAAGTAGAATAAACAGGCAGTTACTTCTTTAAGATCGAACATTTATTAATTCAATCACAACACGATCCAGAAAACGAGCTGATTCCTTTAACTTACATTAAATGCAAGGATAATGACATTGAAGGCACACGTTTATTGTAGACAATATTAAATATTTCAAAGGCACTAAGACTACAGTACGTTAAAACTAAGGAATGAATGAATTCTTAAAACTAAACTATCATTCAATTGCAATAACTAAACACTTTGGAAAGCTTTGAATGATGTAACAGATAAGAAATGTGCAATAAAATGGACCGTTTTGTAACGCAATTCATCAAGAGTTACTGATGAACTAACTACAATGTCTGTGCAACAGGATCGAAATGGTTAACTATGTGAGAAAAAAATTAAATTAAAGTAACTTACGATAAAATTTAAGTCATAAAAAGGTACACGATTTCAAATTAAGGCCCATTTTTTAATAATAAGGAATAAAACAAGTTTCAAAAAAATTTTCAACAAAAATTTATATATGTAGCAGTAGGCGCGCACGCAACGAACATTGAAGAATATGTTACATATATATGTAAGTTACAATAATTGTAATGTATATATTATGAGAAGTTAAAAAAATGTAACTGCAGACATCAGGGGTCATATCGATAATTGGTCCATATAAAAATTCCTATAAAAATACTCGGATTCATAATCATAAAATATTCAATTAAGGCACGTTATCGTTAACGTTAAGATGATATTTTTTAAATACGTTTCTTTCTTCTTTCATTTTATGTCTTATTAACGAATCGAAATATTATTTGTTATCAAAATTACTAAAAATACAATTATCTTATCATACATAGATACCACATACGGAAAATCCTCATTATAATTTAAATATATGTATGCACGTGATTAAACACTCGTAACGTATGAGTGATGCGAAAAATCTGGAAATGTCTGTTCGACAATGTCAGTCCGCTCATTCTTGTGAAAATGCTAGGAATGGTTATGTTCCAAGAAGCTCCTGACGATGACGCTGTTGTGGGTGGTGAGACTCGCTTTGCAGCCCAGCTGGATCCTCTTGTTGCAAGTCCATCTGACCTTCTTCCTGTAGGATTCATGTTTGATGAACTTGTGTTCCCCGACGTGAACAACGAGGTGGCCGCGGTTCGACAGGCCGAAGCGAACTGAAAAGAAAATGGTAATGTTAGAGGTTTTTTTTGAAAACCGAGACATAATTTTAGTTAAAGGATTTTTTGAAACAAAAATAGAGTTCTGGATTTTATTATCGGCAAAGATTGAAGATGTTATTAGATTATTTCTGGCGATTTGCACACAGTCTGCTATGTTCACGATCTTTCCTATCGACTTGCGAACATCTAGAGGACTAAGAGTAACGCAGGTTTATTAGTATAACTCTACCATTAATGGATTGATAATGTTAATGATAAAAAAACAAATTTTGATTCGATAAAAACATTAAAACAGCACAGGTAAGTATAAAATGTTGACTTTCCACATTTCCATTAACTGACTAACATTTTTGAAACTAATTTATTGATTTCGTGTCGTAGTGCGTACAATCGCCAATGTATCGACTTTTGTGAAAATAAATAATAAATTACTAGTTAGAAATGTACATACTTTTATTGGGCGACCGTTTAAATCACATTTTCATCTTTAGCAAAAAAATTATCTCTTTACTGAAAAAGAAAAAAAATGGTTTTATTTATTCAATCAACTGTCTATTCCCTGTATTATTATTTGTCGTAGTTGTCTATAGAATGTAAAAAATGAAAGTCCCATTGCATTTGTTTAAGTTTGATCTTTATTTAAGTAGTGTTTGTTACCAGGTATGTCTATGTGTTATAGTTGTATTTTAATTGTGTCGGTAACTGAAATGTAACATGGTTTGTTCTTTGCAGTTGGGCTGATTGGCACGGGGATAGACTGTTTCGCCTCCTACTGTCTCAGCAAGCAGGGCAAGATGGGCATCAACGTCGGCGGCTACAGGTTTCGCTTCAATGGATGCGCGAGAAACGGCAAGATCCGATGGAGATGCTCCCGCGGACCCTGGTGCAAAGCTGCCCTCCACACATACAGAGGTAGAATTGTGTACATACAGAGCACACACAACTGTGGACCCAAACCGCCAACCAACTAGAGTAGTCACAAAAATAGTTTTACATATTTTGTTGATATCTTATGCAAAAATATTTGTATATTTCAAAATGCATCCAAAGATTTGAAGCGTGAAGCATAAAACAGTATATTTTTGTACATAACACTGATATTATTTGTGTCAACAAGAATTATAGTACATATAATGCTCCGTCTTGATTAGCTTTTAGAAAAAAATCATCAGAGTAACTATTCATTTGTTACTTATTCGAATTTGAATAAACTTTAAATTTTTCTATCATATCATTAAAATATAACAGTCGTCTAAAATTTTGAAAGTGAATTCTACAATAAATAATTATTATTAAGACCTTTTTGGCATTCTTATACGATATAAATATGTACATATGACGCGGTACTACCTCGACCTTAACCAGATCCAGTGTTTCGGTACTAGCTATGTAATAACTGTGTAAATTATTATGAACGAACCATTTGATGTTTTTAAATACTCCTTGAAAAAACCCCAGTACAAAATTTCCGTACCTACGAATATAAAAATAGGTTGTGTGTCTAGATGTTTAAGTATAACTGTATAAATACTTGTTAGCAGGGATTCATAGAGTTGTATAATTGAGTACTTACCAACTTAGAATATTTACAGTAAGGTAAATAAATGTACGGATAGCGTGCTCAAAGCGATACAACCCAAATGTTGGGTGGTAAATTGCAATGTATGATAAATATTATTATTTCTATTGTAAAATATTTAATCAAGATATTAAGACAATACAGGACTCAACATTTATTTATTATGACTCAACACATGCGTAAAAACCTCGAACATGTTGTCGTAAATAATTACGGCTGAGGATAGATTGTATTTTCGAACTATTTTCTGTGCAATATTACTATGTATTTTATAATTAACATTTTAAACCTAGCTTACCGTTAATTACGATGTAATATTTACCAATAGCTAAATGAATAAATAAAGAATACATTTTAAAACATTAAACAAAAATTATAATATTGTCATGTCATGTGTAAAAATAATATACATTGTTCGATTCTTTGGAATTAAAAATATTTTTTGTATAAATTTTGGAGAGAATTTATTAGTTCAGTCGATTATTCGATTATTATTTTTGTGGTATTAGCGTAAATATCGATCGTGTGTAAAATTATTTATTTAAATACTGTAAATGCAATCATTAAAATTTTAACTATAATTTATTACTTATATAAATTTACTTACATTAACGTATATAATAAATGACGGTTGGTATTAAGTCCACTCTCTCTTGATAACATTAAGGGATAAAAAAATGAATACACTAAATCATTATATTTATACTGACAATCGTAAGTAATATAATTCGTGTGGCAAATTAAAATTTATCTAAAATGCAAGGTTGCAAAACGCTTTTGCCCACATTTGTGCTAAGTACGAGTATCAACCATTTATTTCCTCGTTACCAGAAGGTTACGTTTTACCACAGAGTGTGGTAAATTATCGTAGAATTCAATTAGCAATAACCGTAACAGAATTATAAAATAGAAATGTATAAGTTTGTATCGATTGTATAATTATAAATTCTACTGTATAGTATCTATTATACGTCTGTGTAAAAATAAGTTTAGTACTTATAAAAACTATTAAGAGCGATATCGATCAAAATACCTCAAAACATAGATATTATTGTTGACTGTAATCGATTAATCATTTAAAAAAACTGCTTTGTGATCTATTTAAATATTAAGAAATGTGTTTTCATTTTAATTTAAACAAGTAAAATAATATGCCAAAATGTACCCCATTCGTGAACACTCAGTAGATCTTTTATGGCTATATTTGTCATGTTCCATCTTAGATGATTCGCAGTATAATAGATTATGATAATTATGAATTATGAACATATTCATACACATGTGAAAATTTTAGTTGAAATCTCAAGACTAATAATGTCGTGAAAATTATAAAAACCCACTTGTTGAAATTGAAAATAAATTTACAGGCTGTTAAATTCTTCATTTTTGTCTTTTAAGTAGCTATTGTCTAGGATTATGGGAAAAAAATCCTTAGGTGGCCTATGTTCAGCAGTGAACTGTGACGAGATGATGATGTAAAACCAACACCCGCCAATCTTCACGGGAAGAGGACAGTGGAATATGCTTCAGCATACTGTGAGTGCGGACAAGACCTCTTCCCAACAGTGGAATGTAAAAATAATTGTACCGAAAGATGAAGCGCACGTCTGTGTGGGGCTGCCACCCAGTCCATGGGCTGTTAAAATAATGTGTTAAAGCAAAGATATTAACAGTATGTGATGAACACGTTTATTGTTTGATAAAAAAAAACTGTTTAATTTAATATTTGTACATTGCATTCTGCTTGTTTAGGATCAAATACAGGGTTTGTCTATTTTAAGCCACTATTTGATTTACTTCGTCTCTGTAACCTAAGTTACAGAAACAAATATTAAGAAAATTATTACATTTCGATAATGTAATGTTACGTGCGAAAATGTACAGATTATAATTATTTTTTAATAAGGGATTTTTCTGAAAAGCTTGAGGGTTCTATTGTAAAAATAAGTTTTAAAAAGAAACATTTATCGTTGCTAATATTTTTCCTTTTAATGCTAATATACCGTACGAGCTATGCATATAACAAAATGACATACTCAGAAAATATTTATGTATTTATAAGGGTAATTAATAAAAATGTAGCGCAGTATTCATGTTGTATATTGGTTAATTGTGGATTATTTATAAGTAAAGTAGTTTTATTAATACAATGAATAGTATTATTATAAAGTATTTCATAGGTAAAAGTATATTTTTATGATAATTTATTTTTGAATTGTAAATCCAAGCAAGGACGTGTTGATTAATAATAAAGGGCCGGGCTTACACTAATTAAAATATTTAATATAATAATTAAATCTTAAACCGATACATCTTTCAACCTTTATGCAAAGTTTAATTAACAAAAACATGTTCTTACAAAAATTGTGTAAAGTTTGGTTTGTAATGTAAACCTTTCTAAAACTCCTCGTTGCCACGGCGACAAATGTAATGCAAAGTGTATTAAATATTATTAATTTAATTCCCTTGTTCCACGCGACACTCGATGCTGCTGTCGCGTTTATTTTGATATTTTATGTTAACTCGGCTATAAAAATATACAAATTTTACAGAACAAAATGAACACTACCTCTCAAAATTTTGTACGATATATCAATATGTACAATTAAAAAATATGTTTGTAAAGCTAAAGACAATTTTTACATAATTGTGAGTATTCGTGTAAAGAAGAGTATCGTAGTTTAATATCGTGTTCGGATTAAATGTGTAGAAGTATAAAGAACGATGTATGACATTTCAAGTTACGGACCATATAATATTTCACATCTTCAGATGCTATTGGCGCAGGCAGAATGCACATCTATATTACGCTTTGAAGTAAAGATAATTTAATTTAACTTTTTTTATCCTTCCACTGCCAGACACTGGTGGGAATGGAATTCTATATTCAGATATTTTCACGAATTCTTTATTTCGTTCTGTTACTGCCACTACTGTTTAAAATAGGCCAATATTGTGTCCTCTCGCCGTTTCTTTCAATCAAAGGAAGCCAAAGTACTGTAGGTTCTGTAGCTAATGGTAATATGTAAGATTTTTTTGTTTTTAAAAATACGTAAATTGGTGTAATTATTGGCGTAGTTAGGCGTTATTCTACATGGGCAGAAGGTAGAAATGTTATGTGGGCTTTTGGCATCTGTTGTAGTCGAAATTTTTTAGGCAGATTTAATCCATAAAATTTTCGATATAGCATGGTTTTTGTAGATATGTACATATTTTTTTTATATTCACATTGTAGGTACCTCGAAGTTGCTGAACTCTGTCGCCACACCGCACTTTGGTTGCGCAAATGATTATAGTAATGATCACAACTCGTATAATAAGGTCTAATGTACATATTATGTATGTAACATTTCTTAATCAGCTCGGCTGTATAACAGCACCGAGAAATATCAAAATGAGTGAAAACATGAATATTTATTTCGTGATGACTTCTGCGATGTTAGTTTCAAATGTAGGTACATGACATTATCTCGATATCACATGCATACATACGTGTACATGTACATACAGACACGTATATATCTTTTGAAATTACATGAAATTGTTTTATATAACTGCCTACTTTAATCATAACATTGAAAATGCAAGTCGTATTATAATAAAAAAACAGGGATATTAATTTAAAATGTATTATTATAAGCTCCATATATTTTTCTGAATGGATATTTTTCAAACGCTTATTTTTTTTTCTAATGTATCCACCATAATATTATGTGTACCTATATGTTACTTTGGATATATAATGCATGTCGCAGTCAGTATCAGTTAATCTTAATGCAATGACTAGTATCGCGATACTGTTAACATAAATGTGTTAAACATGCTTCGAATGTATTACTTTCATATCAGTCGCAATGTGATACTCTGTTTTTTATATCCCACTCACTGATCCGGCTGCGACAATTATAGTTTTGCGGTGTAACTCACAAAGCACATACTGTAAGCATCTATACAGCACGTGTTGATAGTCTGCGATCAGTGATCAACGTAATTTGACCAATGGTTTAATCAGTTTGACTCCTCTTTGTAGAATTTGACTTACGAGATCAACTGTAACGATGTCGCAATAAAATCGAGTAGGTAAACAGTAAGTCGATATTGATCGTGACTGCCATTGTCTACTGCTGTACAGATCGCAATTATTGATCACAGTTGGGAAATATCAATCTCCATTCAGTACTTCAGTTGGCATTGCGATCGTTAGATATATGGGTTGTTTAATGGATTTAAGTAGCGTTCGAAAATCAAAATCTATAGTCCGTTGGATTTGTGCTTTGTTACTGCGGTCGCCCCACAACACGGTTGTGTATCTAAGTTACCTGTAAACGGTAGTGATAAAAATATTGCCAAATTATATAATATTAGCCGTAAGGAAATGTCTTTTGATGTATGTGAAATTTGATGTTTGTATAAGAATAAAACTAGTCAAAACACTTGTTTGCTTTTTTTCCTTTTAATATCATTTAATTCCAATAAAAATAAATCTTTAAGCCCTCGAACAATCCAAAGAAAACACGCCTCCGCGTTTCGTGTTTATGTATGTACATTATCTACAGTTTGCTCTCTCGCGGACAAATATACACTGCATCAACTAGAACGATAACCGTAAGCGAACATAACATTAAATTACGTTTAAAATAAACATCGAACTTATTAACAGTTTAAACATAATACTACCCGCACACATACAAATGATATAAATTAAAAAAAAACTAAGAAATTTAATATGCTATTTAAACAAGATATAACGCTCTATGGTAGTTAAACGAAGACCAAAGAAAAACTCCAGTACCACTTCCAAGGTATCTTTATAATAACTATTATTTTTTAAACTATACATATGTAATTCTAAAAATAAATCTGCAGTATACACTCCCTGTCTATATTTACCATTAAAAAATAAATTAAAAGAAAATACAACTGAAATTATATTAAAAATTAAAGTTAGGCTTGTCAAATGGCTGATAGGGTGTCCACATTTTTCATTTCTTCATCTGCCTCCAAAATTTTCCCAACATTACACATTATTACTAACAATAACTGCCATGCCAACTTCAATATCATGCAGCTATTTTTTCAGGTTTTATACAGGATTGCCCTCATTAGTGTTGGTAACTGCGATAGCTAATGAATAAGGCTTTCTAACGACCCAATGTTTCAAGTAAGTGACATACCATGAAAATATTACCATACATAATCACATGTCTTCGGTATAATTTATAATCTACTGTGGAAAATAAAGAAAACACAAGTTTTTGTAGTTTAGAAACAACTTGTTTCAATGGTAGAATGTAAAGAAATTAAAATATTTTTTTATAGATTTCCTCAACGACTTTCAGTATCATTGATGAGTTTTTTTTCACATTCTTCATTGCCAGTCACATTCTTATTATGAAGAACATTTTACGGAACACAATTTATAATTACATCTACACTAGAAACATTGTACATTCTTGTAGAAACTTAAAATTATCTAAACATCTTGGAGAGTATTTATAACAATTTTTGTTACTTAAAAGCTGACAGAATTACCTTTCTGTGTTCTGACCGTGAAAAGGATCATAATTCATAACTTCAACATAATCTGTGAAAAAGCAGTCTGACTACTTTTGGTAGCATTTTGATGAGTAAGGTATAAATAGACATGAACGACTAGAAATCTAACCGCAAGTATTCATAAGTCATTATTCCAATTAGAGCTGTAACTAATGGCAGAAAGGTCCCATATCCACATTACCCTTTGGTTGGTCTGAAGTACCTTCAGATGGGTTTAATAGATCTACAGCTGGTAAACAGTCAAACACAACATGGCTTCATGAATCTTGATCTAATTTTTAACAAGATATTCCGTATATTAAAAGTAATTAGAAGTTTAGAATAAAATGAAGGTTTAATAAAGAGACTTCGCCTTGCAATCATAAATATAACAAAAATAATATATTCCTCATGTCTATGAAATGATAATATAGTAAATTTGAAAATTAAAAAACAACACAATTCTTAGTCATTTCGTGTACATATACATTAATGAACATTATTATATAAAACGAAACTTTTTGTATAAATAGCACAAACAATGGTCTTTGAGCTCTAGGCATTAAATTGAGATTTCTAGTATCAATACTGACTGCCTCATTGGTCCAGTGGTTGCAAGCTCGACTACCGATCGGGAGGTCCTGGGTTCAAATCCCGGGTCGGGTACTATTAGACATTTCTAATTAGAATTTCTAGTAGTGACTCCGGAGTCTGGATGTGTGTACGGCAATAGGCTCACTACCTATTCCATTGTGGGACTTAAAAGTAACTGGTGAAACGTGGGGGTGTACTACACTCCTCTGCCTACCCCTTCGGGGATTACAGGCGTGAAATAACGTCGTAGTATCAAAACTTTTACCTAACACATCCTAATTTGTTAGAGTATCTGCAGTTGAACCATTTACAAAACACTTGGACAGCCTTTGTTAATGTGACCGATTTCCAATAAAAAAAATTGCTATAGACAGTCAAGTAAAATAAGATTATAACTATACCAAACAGCCATTTTCATTAACAATAATCACTTCAGACACCTTTCTTATGACAAAAATTCTACCCCAAAGGCAATAAGTAATTACTTACAAAATAACTCAAATATCAGTTTTCCTCTATATCATACTCCATCCCTGTGATGATCTGTTCTCCGGAAATCACACCATGCTCCATCTTCAGGTGATCCAAGATTGTAGTAAGGCTTTTCTCAGTGTCATCAAATTTCATGCATTTGAATTGGCATATTTTGCATGAGTAAAAGTCCTGCTCGTTGCCTTCAAACACCTTCCATACCCAGCTTGTGTCATCTGCAAAGCGTATTCATTGTTAATAATTATTACATTGTAATTTCCTAATCGAAAATAATGTCATCTTCAATACAAGCAGTTGAATAACTTCGACTACATTAACTTTTGTCATTCTGAGTTTTGTGCCCTAATATATCCAACAGTGAGTTTATAAAAATGGTGGATGAAAATCTTGATTAAGTGATAAATACAAAAAGCACTACTAAGTGTTGATGAACATCGAAGACATGATAAAAATAACAATCTCAATTTGAGGAATCAACAAATGAATACCTCCAAGGATCTTTTACAGTAGTTTAGACAGATACAGTGCATCTATATTTCTCTCTAGGTTGTGAAATTCATAGACAAATATTGAGCTATTAGTCTCTATAACATAGGCTTCAAAATAGCAGCAAGACTACAATCAGTTTGACCTACATTTCAACTTGAGCAATATTTTTGCTGGTGACTTGCATAAGGCAGTATGCACACCCATTACTCTTGCAAGGAACAAATCTAGGAGATAATTCTGAATAAACAAATACTGTCAAATTGTATAGTTCTGGAATAATTCTGCGAAATATTTGAAATATTCTATTCCAGTCCTGGTCTCGAGCAATTTTAATATAGATCCACAATCTACAAATAATTACGTTCATCATAAATCCACATAAAAGCATGTGTTAGGAACATACCTCCAGTTTTATGGTGTATCATCTTGAGGTGCCTATTCATGTTGCCAGTGGAATTACCGCCATGTGATATGTTCCGATTGCACAGTGTACACTGGGCGAGAGTACTGGACACCCGCTTGAAGTAAGACCAGATCCAACTGCGACGGTGCTTGCTTATATTGTCTGGAAGCCAAATACAATATTATAGTTATTAAAGATATTACTTCAAAGTTGTAAGAAAGAATGTTATTTTGTTGACTTCGCCTGGAAATGTTCATTGCAGCTCAAATTTTGCTAACATACTAGTATAACCTTCTGTTTCTCATGTTATTTTATTAGAAATGAAGGCTGATGATGTGGTGATTTTTCAAACTTTCTAATCGAATATTTAATTATTTCAATTTGATTCAACAATTTCAAGATATAGGACTAAGCAAAAGAATAAAAAATAGATAGATAGTTTATATAAGTATAGTAAAAATAGAATAATAAATAGTTTCTTATACATGATGGCATCAATAATAGGAAATTGTGTTATGTAAGTATATATTGATCACTATAATTTTTTTGGTCAGTACATTCAAGTTTCAAAACTGGGAACTAGATGGCGCTGTATAACGTGGTAAGCAATTATTGCTTATTTAACTGTATCAAAATTTTAGTTGTTTATCTACATGCGATATGTACTCCATTTTGTAATAGACAAATTTACAAACAACCGTTATTAAAATAATACGACTTTGAAAACGTGAGTTAACGACTTATCCCTACTCACTACTAGATGGCGTTGTAACCTCAATCATTAAGATATAAATACGATCTTGTAAACTTACAAAATGAAACTTTTGTTAATTTGAATGTGTTTAGTAGTGTAAATATAATATTAAGAGTTCGGTGTAATAATAGTATGAATAAATTAATTAATATTCGTATGTGAATAGGATAAGGCATGATTGGTTTTATCAAAACTATGCCAACCGCTACTCACTACTAGATGGCGTTACTAGTTACTAAATTCAATGTAGTTTAGAATTTTTTTGTTATGAACTACAATTTGTTCATATACTTTTTAGATGTATTATGTTAATAAAAGTTTAAAACTATATGAAGTTTCAAAACTCTATTGATAACAAATACTACAAATATCAGCTAACTTGATTTAAGACATACCTAGTGACTCATCCAAATCCTTATCAGAGATCACATCTTCACTTTTTATCACAGTTGTTTCCATTTCACTACCAATTTCAATATCTGTATGTTCCTGTTTTTTTTCAACTTCCGATTTGTATATACTTGGATGTCTTGATCGGACATGTCTGTTCATGTTATTGGTGTTACATTTCTTTATTGACAGCACAACACTGCACAGATTGCATCGGTAAATAATGTTACTCAACTTATCGAAATACTTCCAAACCCAGCTTCGTTTTCTTGAAAATTCTGTAAATAATTGTAAACAAGACATTCAACCTTAACACTATCAAACTATTCTTAATTTCATACTGACTAAAGACTTAACTA
>DWMG01001037.1:0-16475 GCA_018244855.1 Elbella merops
TCTTTAATATATCCTAAGTTAATTGATTTACGTACAAATCAAATTAATGACAGCAGAATTATGAAACAGATTTATGTTAACATTTAGACTACGTGTTTCTATTATCAAAACGACTTATTTAAGAACAGATTTGTTTTCGTCGTGAAATGATAAAACGGTTATTGCTGTTGATAAAGGCCAGGGTCGACCACATAATTTTTCAATTTTGCATGTAAATATGTTTTCTACTCAAACTCGTCTGACTTTGTCTCTATTAGAAGTAGAACTCAGTATAACTGAGTTTAATGGCACACTGTAATGTTTTGTTGTCTATGCTTTAGCTGTCTATGCCTATCTACTTTGAAACTGTGTTAAATATTGCATAATTTATTATTATCGTCATTATGGACACAGAAATCCTAAGCTCGGGCATTGTCTTTCGACAATTGTGAGAATATTACACATCGTGGCATTTATAATGACACTTTAGCGTCAATTTTATAAGTTTCAAATTTGTTTAGGTATACACTGCAGTGTACAGAATATTGATATTGAATTTGTCCAATGATTTTTTTTGTTACAGACAAACAGTAAATTCTCACAAGTTTAAGAGGTCGATAATGACGTAATATTTCATCCTTATTACTAGGTACTTTAACTATACTTTTAATACCAATAGGAATACGAGTATGGTAACAACTTTTTAGTAATCATACTACAAATTCATATGAATATTTACAATAATATTACCTACTTGATAATAGATAACAATATCAATGCTGTGTGTTTTTAATATCTATTTATTAGGGCCTGGTAGAAAATGTTAATTAACATATTATTAAATTTTTGTGTTTACTGGACTAGTAATTACGAATTAAAAAAAGGTTTTTAATGAGAGTTTTCGATAATCAGGTGGACAATTACGTAGATGGCGTCATTGGTAACGGTTTTGTAAAATATTAGTTAAGTACTAGTAGCCTCTCCATTCCATTTCTAATTCTCTAGGTCTTGCAGAGCAAATTACTTGTTAACAACATTTTTTGTAGATCACTCTGATGTTCGCCCTTAGAACACACCGAATTGAACCTAATGAATATGAATATTTGATAGATGACACACTAGTCAGGAACGGGACTTTTCTGTAATTTTTATCGATTTTAATGATCTATGGCCACATAAGCCACATACATGGACATAATATAGTGAAAAAATGCTATAAAGCAAAAGTAACGGCCATATATTACAACTTGAATGTAGAACAAACGAATAAATTTGTCAAGTCCGTCGTAAATGGAAATCCTCAATCTCTGCCTACTCCTAGGGGAAATAGTCGTGGCCTTATGTATGTATTGAATGTGATATATAAAGTTTCGTGTTTATCTATAAACATGATAAAACTAGGTACTCACTTATCACACGAGATTATTTTACGTCTCCGCAGATCTTCGCTGCAAACGGTGGGAGCTCATGAGGAAGCACCTCGTATAAGTCCGAAACTAGTCGGGCCATCCCGGAATAAAAATAAGTAAGTTAAGCGGGCACATAATTTTATTCATGAATAAAAAGTCTTGCAAATGAGACTTTTCGTTGATAAATTTCCGATTTTTGGTGAATTCTTTGAAATTGTATCTGTATTGACGTTCGACTGTATTTGACTATTTTATCGCTTATATCCATAAAAAATGCAACAATAAATATAATTTGAATGTACATATTTTTGTTTATTGTCTAATTTAGAATTTTTAGACAGGAGTAGATATCAGTTATTGGAAACCAGTTTATCGAATCTTTTTAAGCGAGTGTTCACCCATCAACATGCTGACTGCGCTTGGTGTTGCTGATGTTTATAGATCGTTTTCAATCCACAACAGCGTCAGGAGTTTAAGGGTTTTTGTTAGTGTTTAACAATTGTTAAGCACACATAACATTGGAATTGTCGAAGACAAGAGTAATAAGAACGATTTAAGCAAGTGAGCGATAGTGCTGCACCTTCTTGGCATTTAAAGAGTTTGTTTGTAGCGATTCATTATATATTTATTATATTTATTAAAAAAAGAACCGATTCCTGAACGTACCTACTCGTTGAAGCTCGGGATAGCTTAAAACATGGTGCGACTACCGCCTATCTTATGACGAGTTGGTCATGCACAACATTGTCTCATAAAACATTAACATTTTTTGTTGCTGGGAACCTTCAAAAGGTTATAGGGAGAGTATTTATTGCCAACTACTATCGTCTTAAGATTGCAACCGTTTTTATATATGATAAAGGACCCACAAAACAAAAGTTACTACACTTCTATTGTCCACAGAGACCAACAGTAGCATTACTACTTTTCCAATCATCGTTACAATAAAAAGGGCACAGTAATATGGTATAGCCATCTTTATTATAGCTTGTGGGTTTATTACGGCAACCCGATTTGACGATCGGCTTAAAATATTGGTACACTTATTCGTAAACTATAATTTATTTTGGATCGATAGGACATCAAAGTAGTATCTGATGGGACTGTACTAACCTAGCTTATACTCGCTGCTTCGCCCGCTTTGTAAATTATTTTTTCTATCCCTCTATTATTAAATCTTTGCATACTTTTTAAAATGACAACTCGCTTAAACTTAAATTATCCTTGTATTTTTCAAGAGCGCAATATTGAGAAATAAAACATAACGAAGGAATTGAAAGAACCAGATCGGTATCACTGTTTTAAATTTTTCCAAATATCCGCTTCGTATCTACTCATTTCAGGTATCAAGTGTTCTGGTTGAAAAAAAATAATTTTATTATGTGCGAAAAAATAGTAAATTCTATTCGGAGCTTAAAACTTTGGTAATCGTGGTCATATAGAACCACTCCTGTGGTTGCCTTTTCTTGGCAAATTATTATGGCAACTAAAACTCTGGTGTCAATGAGAGCTTGGCTTTTCCCCAATAACTTCGTAGGATCTATACCATAACTGGTGAAACGCGGTAGTATACCACACTTTTCTACCTACCCCTTCGTGGAAATACAGGTGTGATTTTATATTATGTCGAGGGGGTGAGGCTTGAAACGTCAAACACTGAAAAACATTCTTGATACACAAATACCGTTAATCACCTTTAATTAAAGGGGAGGTATAATGACGTCCAATTATTATTGAAGAGACAGACAGAAGGGACATGGAAAGGAAAATATAAACATTTAATGGTTTTACCAATCTCAATTAGCGTCTATTGTAGATACTATCAAACTAATGAGTTATCTATAATCGAATATTCAGAGAAAAATTACGAGGTATATTTTATTCATATATAAAACTATTTACGAAGTCAATTTAGCGTTTTACATATAGCATTTAATATTAGCTTTTAAAGTTTATTATTGATAACGGATAGTTTATGAACGCCTACAACTATTATTATAGAAACAGCAATGTAATATATCGTGGCAATTATAAGTTATTGAGGCGCTTTTTAGCTTAACTTTTTGATGGAAGATTTTTTTAAAGTGTCAATTATAAATATAATCTGATATCAACCTTATAAAAAAATAATTCAGATTTATCGACGTATACTCAATTGTTTTGGGATCATACAAGTGAGAGGCTTGATAATGTTAACGAATTACTGTTTTATTTTTTATAAAATCAGCAAAACCAACGGACAACTTTCAACTAACATAAGAATATTTTAGAAAAGACATTCCACATAAGAATATTTTAGAAAAATACAAAAAGGAAAATAAAATCATAAAAATAATGAAGTAGATATTATCCATACAGGTATTATCGCAAAGATGTTAAAAACATGTAAACATAATTATTAGAAGACCAATAGCATTGTTACCATAGATCTTTGTTATTTATATATATTTTTGTCTGATTTATTTTAATGCTATTACAAGATTATTTATATACAGTCATTTTAAGTAATTACTATTTATGTATATGTGTGCTATCTGCTTTTTTAGCAGACTTTGATTGATTAGGTATTAAACAATCGTGTGTGAGTTATGTCTAAATATAATTATTATTTTCGCTAATAAAAATACAACATGTTAATTATTATTTATAATTAACGATCAGTAGGGCGTCAACTTTAGTAAAAGATAAGAACTTCAACTATATATTCAGTTACATACACATGTGAATATGTATGTCGTACTGTTTACTCAAGATTTATTACTTAATGATAACATCTCTAAAAGGTCTAGGTTTACATCTGAATATTCTCCGACACGTTTAGAGGAATCCTATTAATAATAATATCTTAGGATAACTTATACACGGGTCTCTGATCCCAAACCAGTCAGACACTGCTGCGGTAACCAGACGGCTGATAAATTACATAACATATACATTTCTAAATATGAACTTCGCAGATAATTTAACACCTAGACAAAGAACAGGCACAGACAATTCGTTCTTATTACGCAAATATTTCTTTTGACTGGGGTTTGAAACCACAATCTTTGACACAGTCAGGGTTAGTAACCACTGAGCCTGACATTGAGCTATGAGTGCCAAGCGTTATTATTATTGCAATCACCACATTAATCATAATATATAGCCTGCCTAATTTCTTTCACAAAATTCTTCAAAGTCAGAGTCTCCTTTTTTATATAATATACATATGTGCGTATTTTCCATGTAGATGTTATAATCATCAACGCTCAACGCCGTGAAAAATTGCTTAAAATGATATTTATCTTCCCTAACAGTCGTTTATACCGCTGAGAAGCTCCATTATGCTGCCACCACACTGACTCGCGTTGAACGGAGATAATATGATTCCATATTTTAGTCTAAATCATTTCTGTAATATTCTACATGGAAATATCCTTATTAGAAGTGTTATTGTTGCATTAATTGGATCTAGGAATGTTACATATGTCATTTTCTTACAGTTTAGCTGTTGTTTTTGTGTATTCAGAGTGATGTAAGGTTTCAGTCTCTCATTACGCAGGTCTGGTGTTTGAATCCCTGGTTCGCACTTATTGAAATATTTCGACAAGATTTATTTTTGAAATAAATTTTCGAATTAGATTTTAATCCACTTGAAACCTTAAATCTTTCTATTAGATTAGGTACTTATTGTAGGAACCATGATGGAGAAAAATACCGCATAGAATTGGGCGCACTTGGGCGTCCACAAGTTTTATCATTCTTTTAATAAGTTCGCGTGATTTGGACTCGTACTTGGCCAGCATTGTGGGCTGTAACCTTAACCTCTTCATTCTGTCAGAAGACCGTGTCTGGCAGTAGAACCCCATATTGATGATGTCTAGCAGTAGAGCCCCAAGTATCTATCTATAGAGTCTCAAGTTGATGATGATGATAATTACGTTGATGTTGATGATTCCATACATGAAACAAATTCAAAACGTTTTCTACCTATTTCTGTGGTCACTTAAACAGAGATAAATCTGACACAGATGAATTATTGTCGTCCCTTCAAAAAATACATACATATAATTATAACATATACATATGTATGCACTAAGCAGCATTTCATTAGATTCTTGAAAATTTGCGACATGAATATGTAACACACATTTTTTGTTATTTTGATACTTACAATAAATGACGACAGACAAATGAAACAATGAGGAAAATTCATGATATTAAAGATGGTTCAATTTGTGGAATGAAAGAGGAAAATGAAATATAGTCCCATTATTTTTGCTAGGAAAACCCTCCTGAATGTAGATATATTCTGAGATAGTCAGGGACATGGGCATTATTATTACTATCACGTGCTTTTTGTAGTCGTCTAGTCTTTTGATAATTTTTCTGTTTATTGTGTTAATTTTCAAACCCATTAGCATCTTGTTTGAAGAAATTGTATACTTATGTGATATCCACGCATAATTACCTAAACTCTGATGTTAACAAAAACCTGTACGTAAATATTGATTTAATATTTTTATAAATTATATGATATGTGTATCCCTCCCGTAGGATTCACTGACACAAAATGGCGTTAGGCGTTAAGATAGCTCTTTATGATATATGTAAATAATATATTTAACAAAACTTAATTTCTGTATTCTTTTATAACATTTATCTTTTTTTAAGGTTTTATATTATATAGCTAAAATCAGATGAAGATATCCTGATAATTTAAAGAGACCACAAAAAAATAGTTATTTCACTTTGCTTTATGACCAGCACTTAAATAATTTTACAACCCGATTCAGTGATAAAGCATTAAATTTAAATCTCCATCCTTTAGCTCAAGTAGATTTATTTGTGTATTAAGGCTTATCTATGATGTCATAATATTTTGTTTTCTTATGCATTGTACGTGGCTCTTCTTAGGAAGTTAACCTTTTTTTATGAGGCAAATACGTATAATTATCTTCACCAAGAACGCATGTAGCAAATTCTGTATTAAAAATAAATTAAATGTTTTTCTCCAAGGGTTCAGCGAGCCAGCTACAGGTAAACCTCTCCGTGATGACCACACCGTTTTAACCACATATGTACGGGCATGTGTAGGTCTGGCGTCGCTGCATTCTGATTTCAGTAGTTATTCACAACGTCGGCCTATCTCAGTCCATCGCTGGACATAGGTCTTTCCTCACGAACGTCCTTTTGCACTTTCATAGCGGTTTTCGTCTATAATCCCCATACTGAAGGTGCGGGTTGGGATTGCAGAAAATTTCACCGCATATATAAAGGTAAAACTTACACGCATACGAGTATCCTGCCGGTACAAATCGAAGCGTGAGATTTTATTAAAGCATTCATTTGAAATTATTTATTTTATTTCATGATATACACATAAATGCGTTAATATTGATTCTGCATATCATAACTAATTTAGGAACCATATTGACAATAGTAATTCGAATGGCGCCAATTTTTGTTTCGATTCAAAAAGCGTATTCGCTCGTGAACTAACCTGCTTGACCCCTTTGCGACTTCGCTCGCCGGCCGACCGCGGGAGAGACTAAGCTCAGCGCTCGGTCCGCTCTCGGCAACTGCAACGTGATCTGACTTGGCTCTGAATGTCTTGCGCATATCGCTGCTTCGACCACCGAGTCGATGCTTGCTGACCGTGGTAGCTGGCCTGCCGACTCGCGCCTGGAAATAAAAAAAACATATTAAGTTTTGTACACCGTTCCATGATCAAGCTTTTTTATCGTTTCCCTATTAGATACGGGTCTCTTTTTAGAATAGGCAGGCATAAGGTCATTGTCAGGCTGGCTGACCAAGTTCGGCTTGGCAGATGTCACACGCTCTAGAGAATATTATGGAGAACTCTAAGGTGTGTAGATTTTCTCACAATGGTTTCCTCAACGTTTCCGTAAATTAAATTAAATAACGCACTCTCAAAAGTATTGTAGGCTTAGCATAAAATTATGTGGATGTAAAAAAAACACTTTTGACTGTAAAACATTCTGTCACAACTCTGAAGGTCATTTGAATCCTCCCTTAATGTGTGGGTACATCGTAATCTATATTCAAATTTTAAGAATTTGATCTCGATATTTCACCCCGTCTACAATATTAGTTACTTTCTACTGGGAGAGTCTAAGACTGCTTTGCAACGGAAGATTGGAGGATTTGGTTGATTAGTGCCTACTGTGCTGGCTGTTTCAAAGCGGATTGCTAGACACGTTCCGCTTATATTTAGAGTTCATGCCAGTGCATTAAGTGCTCATGTTACGGTGTTTATGCAAGTCCACTGTGGTTTAAATCAATCAGGAATGTGGTTAAATCAATCAGAAGTGTTGTTAATCAGTCAGTTTGTCAGAAAGAAATAGCTATCTGAACAATAAGGCGATCTACCGCATTTTACTTTGTAATTTTTATGTAAAATTTATTATTGCTATTTCGTAACGCCATTATGGGTTAAGCAGAGAGCTTCGAGAGCACAATATCTCTTTCCTTAGATGTTTGATGTACTTTTCTATATTCATTATTCCCGTCACACACGCACACTGATTTTGGCCGTATCATACTTAAAAAACGAATGTTTTTAACATATTCTTTATAGATTAGGGTACACTAATAGGTATATTGTACAGTATCCTGTAACTAGTTGTAGAACAGAGTAGAATTATTCTCATGTATTCAGTAATTAATCTCATTGACGTATATTCTTACTTGATGTATATAGTCTTATAGGAGTAATGACTTTTGCAAGCTATAAGTGTAGTTATAAGTGTGTATTAGAGAAAAATAGTGCAGGCAATGGTCTTCCCAAACCGATACTCAACTTCTCACAAATTGAAGTAATTCAAGTTTTATATTTGATCTTGGAAAGTTAGTGAACGGGATAGAGCAAGGAGGTCATGGAAAAGAATTTTGCTAAGTTCAAATATAAGTTATGAAACTTTAAAAATAACTAACACCCGTCTTATCAGTAGTTTCAAGATAGTCCAAGAAGTGTTTAGAAGTTGGTAATTATTTTGATAGCTGATCTCTTTCAGCCGTAACGTTGCGTTATGAGAACTGGGCAAATATCTCACATTTATATATTTGGTGGGATTTAACTTATTACTAACTAGCTTTTCGACCTCAGCCTTATTAGACATTTTAGTTTTTTATTTCGCAAGTCAATATCTATGATATGTATACTATGAATAATGTTCAGCAAGTCGTGATAAAGCAACACCTACGCATTTTGTAAAATGACATTCCAATTACAGTTACAGCTGCAGTTATTGTTAAGTAAGTAAAAAATGGTATAAACGTTTAATGTATTCTTCATTAAAATGTATTATAAACCTTAAGAAAATTAACATATATACGTAAATTCACGCCTGTAATCCCCGAAGAGTTAGGCAGAGGAATGCAGAACACTCCCACGTTTCACCGGTTACGTTTAGGTGGTGAGCCTATTGCCATGCACCAGGCACATATCCAGACTCCAAACCACTACTAGAAAATCTAAATTAGAAAATGTTGTAATGTTCGACCAGGTAATTGAACCCGGGACCTCCCGAACGGCAGTCGCACTTACAACCAACACGAGCAACGAGGCAGTCAAAATATGTACATTACATGCAGTAAAATATATACATGTATACAATACAGCACATATTTCAACTAGCGCACTCCATCAACAAAATATTCTATAAACAAGCTGGAGCGAAATTAAGCAAGGGTTCTGGGGTTGACGGTATACTCGTACAACACAGCTATAAGAAAGTTTAGTTCAATTAAAATGCAAATGGGGCAGTAAACAGAGGCGCGCGGCGACGCCGGGGCACGACGCGATCTATAGATTTAATCCGAATAACATGTTTATGTTCGTCTTAAGCGGCTTTTAGTATGTCACGTGTATTGTGCTGTTCTGTATAAACTAACCTACAAATCACTGGCACACGTTGTGATATTTTGTGTAAACTGACCCACTGGCCATTCGCAATCGTTGGGATAATTTGTGTAAAATGACCCACAAGTTACAAGCACAGATCGTTGTTGCTTTTGTAAATTGACCCAAGGGCCAACGACATATGTACATACGTTGGACTGATTTATGTAAACTGTCTCACGTATCACTGAGTCACTGTTTAGGTCCACTATGCCAATGACCCATTAGTCACGGATATACGTTGGGTTGATTTGTGTAAGCTGACCCACGGGCCACTTATACAAGTTGGGCCGATCTGTTCGAAACGAGACATGGGTCACCGTGGGCAACTTCCAGATGCGAACCGTCGCAGACAATATGCAATAGGTTTTATTCTTAATGGCGCTAAGTTGTGGAACGATACCTATACTTTCCCTCCATATACATACAATAGAAGACAAAACGTTCCGTGTTTATATTTCTTTACAAATATAGTCTATATTGGCCGGATTGAGTTAGGTATTCGCAATTCACACCACTTATCGTCGAAAACATTACAAATACTGAACTATTTTCACATCATCTGTTATCGACAGCCGTCACATTGGAAGATATAGAAATGTAATAGTGTAAAACTTATAAAGCTTTAAATAGGTGCTGGGAATGGGTTTTCTAAAAAGCTTCTAGGTACTATTTATCCCGGAATGTTCATCGCTACATCTACTTTTATGGAAAGGCAGTAGCTGTTAAAACATAACATTATGAGTTAACATCTGTCAGAATATCTCACACAAACAGTAAATATTATTATTTTCTCCTCATGTTAATATATTACTGGGTTAATGTTACTAACTGTACCAGCAGTCCTGCAGTTCTGTAAATCATATCAATCATATTCAATAGAGACTACCCCTGACGGGCTTGTGATCATAATGTCCACGTTGACACTAACAGTCCAGTACTCACAGTCCTATTCGAGATCCCTTACACATATCCGTGGGCAGCTACAGTCAGTGACCTTCTTCTGTTCAATCACTACTTACCTCGCTTAAAATGTAACACATTTGGCATGAGACGACAAGTTTCTAATTTATTATCCCTTAACAATAAGACAGAGGGCACGGATAAATTTATTCCAGACAAAGGCAGCTTCCGGAAGTGCGTAGAACGAACGAAAACGCTTCGAGTGCGTGACGCGACTCGTGTTCAAATAATTTGTAACTGTTCTGTGTAACACTGTTCTCTTATCTCTAAGAAGCGACAGTTCCTGTAATTACATAAGCTTTGTTTTTGTTTTGGTTTGTGTTGATGTAAAGTATTATCAAAATAAGGCGCTTTTGAGGTGCAAGGTTTTAGTTCCAAGGGTCGTGCGAAGTAATATCAGTTTGTAGTATTATCAACTTGAAATTTCCAGTAGCTCGGAGTTTGCATTTGTGCCCGGTTTATGTTAGCTAATTGACTGACCCCTACTACATTGGCGTGTAACGTAACTAAGGAAATGTGGGAGTACTAAACTCTACACTCTGTACCTTCGGAGCGTGATGTTATATGTCATATGTTTCAATTAAATTCTTTGAGAAAAAAGCAAATTCTTGTACAATATTTTCATGTATAGCTCTATTTTAACAAAAATATTAAATAAATATCTAAGCATGAGAAGTCATTCGAACGACAGAAGAACGGATTTAATAATACTTATGTACATATGTAGCTATATTATATCTGGCAGTGGATTTTAAATATTAATTATAATAACATAATTTAAGTATATAACTCTTGGGTATACAGATATTTATTAACTAAGGATTAGTAGAACGTCTCTTCATCCGGCAGCAAAGAGTAAAAAACAGCAATTGGTGGATCCAATTTAAGCCAGACGGAGCGCAGATGCGATTCTTACTCACTGACGCCAAAGTTGGAGGGGTCTAGATCAGTAAGGAACAATTACAAAACGGTGCGGCTACCAAAACGGTTAATGGTTGGTTCTCTAAAGAAACACAATAGATTCACTTACAGAGACAAATGCAATAACACTCTAAAACACATAGTAAGGTTTACCATAATGTGCAAATTATAAGTATAATTATGAAGCAAAGTCACTATCTCATTATAAAGTGATACCAGTTAATTAATGATGTTAGCAAAGCAAATCTATTATTAAATTTTTCAAGCGTCCTTGACACCGACTTTTTAATCTAACCGTTTATATTGCCGGTTATTAATTACATTGGATGACTTTACAGAGGAGAAGCTCGGCGTTTAGTAAATGCTCATATGTCTTATGACAGATGGGACCTTGTACGCCCAATAATAACATATCACCTATTTAATAACAATGAGACATTTAGTTTGGTAGGTAAAATAGTACTAGTACAACCAAAAATTTCTTTTATAAATTTGCAAAGTGATTTTTGGAAGAAAGAAGAAAATCAATAAAGCGTTTAACGACTTAAACGTGAACATTTGTCAGTACAAGTTTATTTAGCAAAAACACTAAGTTTCACAACGGTGGAAATAAAAACCTGATACCTACTGACTCATTTAAATGTTTGTTTTTTGGCCACGAAGACGGCCACCTATTTGTATTATGTAAACGACTTGAACAACTCCAAGGAAATGGCAAGCTCGGAAAGAAAGTTCGGGGACAAATTTAAATTTTTATTGACCTCGACTTACACAGCTTCGACCGTTTTGTTTGTGGCGCAGCACTTCTAGTACACTCTGTGCTGTTTAACAACAAAGGGACGGTATAACAAATCAATAAGTAGTAGTAATTCTACACACTCCTAATTATTTCAAGGACAATGTGTCATAATTTTATTTCCCCAGCCCCTTTTCTATTATACATGTAGACGAATGGCAGACGGCACTGAAAACTGAAAACCACAACTGTAAAAGCTGTAACTGTAGAGGATAGGTATAGAAGCGACAAAAAGAACCAACACAGTAAAAAAAATGCAATTGGAAACCGGAAAGAGAATAGCCGCGCAATCTGCCGCTATGGAATAAATCGATCATTCCAGATTTTGGAGTTAGATATCTTTTATTGGATTGTTTGAAATTCATATTGCTATGAAGACAATTTTTTCGTAGTACAGATATCGGTAGACCTTGCAAAAAAGTTTCTACTATACTCTTCATTCACTTCAGCAGTGTAAGAAAGTATTTTACCCGGGCCACGTACCGACAAAGCCACATTACATCCGGTTTTCCTCGTCAGTCAGAAACTTATTGATCCTGATTGGATAATTTGCACCAATACTACAATTTGGACATATTAAAAATAATTGAGCACAAAACAGCTACTCTTAGGTAATAATAATAGTTATGGTATATTTATGTTTAATTGAAATGGCTACATTATTTGTATTGAAAGCGCAGTTTTATTGCTCTGTTTAACAATATGTCGCTAAAGATATTGTTATCATTATCCGTATATCATGTCGGGTGCTTTTTTACGTGGTAGGCAGCGATTACCGAGTGTCAGACATCTGAGTATCATACATTTACTAAATATGTTACTTTTCAAGGATTAGACATATATCGTTTATCCAAGTTCATACATACAATAATCAATTTAACAAAAGCATTTATTGTACTGTCAGCAGATTAAATCTTAATTTCCTCAAGGGGTGCGCACAGTTATCTCTACTGATAGCACGACAAGAGAGAGCTCGATAATAGGTTTCAAGATGGAAGATGTCTCTCTTCATTAATTGATAGAAACGTGTTTGCTGCTATCGATTTGCTGTTATTATAAAAGGATTTTGAATATTACTCAATGTCAGAGGCAAGCTTGGCACACTTATACTATTTCACTAACCAGTTATAAGAGAGTCAGGGGCTGAGGTAGTTACCTTCTCAAAAAAGGAAGAAAAAACAACGTCCCGTACAAAATGCCATATGTTAGTTTTAAATAACAGTACTGTATATATGGCTGGGTTTAAGTTATACAGCCTAAACACAATAACTTGAGACTTGTGTGATGGCGTCCCAGTGACGTGTTTGAGCCGTGCGGAAAAATGTTTTATCAGATTTTTAACACACTATTGCCTATGTTAGAGACATCATAACTCAATTTAACCCTAAAAGGAAGATCATAGAAAAACAAACCTCATCAACCTAGGCTCTTCAAAATAATTGGTGAATAGGCTCTTCCTAGGCATACGTGCTCCATCTTGGGATGCATCCGCGCTTCTATCAGGCGCGATCGCGCCCAATCGCTAGCCTATCATATGATAAAAAAATAGACATATGAAGCACGCATTCTGTTCATGTCTCTCTTAAGAATTTGCGTCAGTCATATAAGTGTACAAAAACGAATGCGTCCGTCATCATCATTATCAATCTACGCTCGTCCACAGCTAGACATAGATCTCTCTAATAGCACGCCATTGAGTTCGATCATCAGCTCTTCGTATGCGTACGAATGACTGTACGAACTATGAATTGATATTAGAAAGTCTGTTCTATATATTATATTAAATGATAATGAAATTTATATTATATTTATTTATACGATGATGATATATTATATTAAATGATGTCGACGTAAAGTTTTTTTCGGTTGAATGGTTGCCATCTTACGAGTAGGTATTTTCAACACATAAGAAACATTCCAACCTTAATATAACACGTTGTTTATCATACGAATCGCCAGCCTGTGTATTGCAAAACATAATCCCACACGGACCTGCTAGCGGAAATTCGTGAGTTAATTTTCGCTTAAAAGCATTTGGACAGCATGATTATAGTGCCCGTTCGCTTTCAAGTCAAAAAAACCAGAGCATTGTGGAAAACACGAGAGCATAGAGTTTACTGTGGAATTACAGGGTGTTCATTTTTTGCTTACGAGTATACTTAACGGTACTATTACGATGACTTTTGAGCTTTTTGTGATTCCAGTGTTGAATATGGATCTCTTTTCAAAATGAGAAGGACAAAGCCAGTTTGCCGCGTTGGCCTTCTTGTGCATTAAAAAACATTACCAAGAACACCAATGTATGTAGGTCGGTAGGCGATGTTTGTCTCTAAAGTTATAATAAGTGATATGTGTTTTTAAAGGGATATATGTATATATTTGTAACGATACATAATACGTGCCTACGTGTACGTACGACATTGCCTTTACCACTTGGCATTAAGTCCGTGTGTTGCCAAAAATAAAGGATAAATAAATAATTAAATAATATGTTACATAAAGGCGATAGAAGAAATAAACGAGAATAGCTGTGGTTACTTAAAGGTAAATATTGTGCTTACTTCAAACGGTAAATGTGATGCTTACTTTAAAAAGTAAATGCGGTGCTTACTTTAATAGGTAAATGTGGTACTTACTTCAAAAGGCAAACGTGGTGCTTACTTTAAAAGGTAAATGTGGTGCTAACCTTAATGGTAAATATCATGTGTTACTGTGAAATATAGGTACGAGTAACTACAAATAATATGTTTTTTTTGTTGCCGAATGAACTTTGTTGAATGTTGGACGCTAGGTGCTACTTCAGATAGAGAAGCACAGTCATGTATCAAGGACATTCGTTTCCATCCATGGCCGTATATATACAGTATATATAAAACATTGCAGATAATGAAATTTTAAACAAATTTCCTCCCCAATTTTGTTCCCTTAGGCATAGAATTTCTGTCAAACTATTCGACACATGCGTACGACATAGAAGGAACGTACAATCCAAATTTAATTACAGCCGGCTGTCCAAATTCTAGGTTTAGTTGTCTAAGCTTTGCGAAACTAAATTAACAAGAATATTTCCATATACACATACACACATATACACAAACATCCACACACATACACATTCACGCACACATGTATACACACATATAGAATATATGTTAAAATTTGCTTAGCGATTATCTTGTGTAACCCGCAAGTTCTTTGTTCTTCATCCAATTATATCTAAGCAACTAGTCAAAGAACAGCTGTAAGATGTTATTCATTGGATCGTGCCCGCGGGTCCCTTGTCTTCATTATAATAAGAGCCTTATAATGATACATAAGTACCAGTAACAGATTTTTTTCATACCTACGTATGTATCGAAATATTTCTGTTTCAACCTTTATACGTATGAAGAAAAATTGTGTTTTGGAGTCAGAATTATCTTCTTTAAGTTTAAGTTGTTCTCACTGCTGCACAGGTCATTTCTCAGGATGACAGGTATTATCTTTGCAGTATTCTGATCCCCTCAATTTATAAAAATGTCTGTCAGAAACTGTGACCCACTACAAAAATAAAGAATATGTATTGTTCTTAAACAAACACAATTTATCGTTTACAATATTGTTCAATTTAATTGAAAACATTATGAATTCACTCCACCTTGAAAGAGCGACAATATACACAATGGCTGGCAACGATTGGAAAAGAAAAGCTGCAGTTCGAGCTCAGTGGCATGCTATTGAAAGGGAATGTCCAGCAGTGGACACAAACGGCTTCATGATGATTATAATATGATGGTGAGATTATGATCTGCGAAAGACTGTAGGCAGATGCTGGATGCGGCAAGCCAAGGTGGCAGAGCTCGGGATAGGGCGCGATGGCGCTCATTTGGGGAGGCCTATGTCCAGCAGTGGACTGAGATAGGCTGATGAAGATGAAGATATTATACAAGTCACTTTTGCACAGTCAAGGTTACAGTAGGTATTTTTATAATGGCATTGTTTAAATTAAAGTATTACGAGGGACTCGTTTCGTGACTCTTGAGTAGAGTACTTGTTAATTTAATATTGCTCGCGTGTACAAAATTTTACATGTCAAGTTGAGAAGCCTCTGACGTCTTTTATGTTGGTTCACGTAGTTTTCTTTTATAAGTATGATGAAATATTAGAAATTTCATAACATTTTCTTAAGAGACATCGCTTTTATTATTTTAATTATTTACAAACGAGATTCAGTATAAAAAATCTATGTATTATAATCGAGTTTATCCACTTTGTTTTTACCCATTTTGTAAGTAAAATAACTCAATGTTTTACATATTTTAGTTAATATTTTGTTTTAAACATAAACTATTAACTATTAAATTATTAAATTATTATCCACTTTTATTATAAATAACATGATACGTGGCGCTTACATGTGACTTAACATAACATGCCGGCTCTTTCTAATCACTTAAACGTATTAATTACGAGTAGGTATTTCCAAACTGCCCGAACCTGATTTAGCTTCTATCTATACATGAAT
>DWMG01001038.1:0-16473 GCA_018244855.1 Elbella merops
TTACGGGCATAAACCCCCTTTTGGGGAGACCTATGTCCAGCAGTGGACTGAGATAGGCTGATGATGATGATGATGATGATGGATTCTAGCAAGATACGTTATGCTATTTATTGCGACTTTCTAGTCTCGTTTCATTAATGGCGTTAATTTTGTGTTTCCAAATAGATGGTCAATCGGTAGAAATAAAGTGTATCTCACCCCGATTTAAATTTATAAATTCAATTAAAATTTATCAGTTTACAAAGGTAATCTTCGAGACAAAGGATTATTTAGAAATTGTTCCCCATCAATTCTTTTCTGTTTAATAAATGCCGACAAAGTTCCGACAAAGTATACAATTATGGAATATATAAATAGCATTGAAATTAACTGGTGGTTATTTACGTATTGACCTTCGTTGTCCATCGCTAATCGAACAGTAAGGCCGTGCTCGTGAGCCTGGCGTACCTAGTTTAACATGCAATCCCATATGCCCTGGGTTTTTCCACTTATTTATAGAGTCCCTTAAAACCTAAAAGGGTTTTTTACATGGATTAATGATTGAAACATTAAACCATTCAACATTAATTTTTAAAACTGGTCTTTAATACGTAACATCGCGCCTGTAATCCCCGAAGGGGCAGGCAAAGAAGTGTAGTACAACCCCACGTTTCACCAGTTACGTTTACGTCCCACAATGGAATAGGTGGTGCGCCTATTGCCATACACCGGGCACACATCCAGACTCCGAGTCACTACTAGAAATACCCGAACCGGGATTTGAACCCAGAACTTTACTACGTACGTTTTACGTTACTATCTGGTGACCATAGCATAGACTATGTCCAGTTGGGATCAGATCGCTTGGCGTCAGTTGTACCGAGATATTATAGTGACATATAGACTCAATTACAGTGGCATTACTTTTGGCAGTTGATTTTCCAGCAGAACAACGAACATTAAATCAGTTCCTCACCTTCATATCTCACGCCCAACATACACCAGGACACTAATTGCGTCATAAATGTCTGACATCAATATCAGCTGTGAGTGATGTAGGCGAGATCCGGAGGTGTCGTAATGTGTCAGACATAAATTGATAACACCAGAACTTATAGAACTCGTGGAGATATTACACGTGCTCATAAATTATACTAAATTAAGGGCGTGAATAATAAATAGCGTTAGGAGGAGAGATATAATAATATGAAACGTATTATTCTGCCTCGTTGGTGGAGTGGTTGCAAGAGCGACTGCTAATCGAAAAGTCCTGAGTTTGGCCAGGCGTGATGTTATGATTAGACCATTCGATCAGTTCCCTTCCAGAATGTTAAAGCACGTGAAAATCATACATGAATTAGTATAAATCGGTTTACGTGTATACTTATAATTTTAAGCGCTTGTGTGTATAATTTTGTGTGTATAATGTGGTGTGTATAATGTGTGTGTAATTTTGCCTTTTGTCTCCATTATCGTGCTAATTCAGTGGATGTATAAAATAGAATTGGTATGAAGTTAAAATATGTATTTGCGAGTCAAGGAGGATTGTCAAAAAACCAGCACAATCAAGAGTTATTTGTAATGTTATACGGCATATGAAATATGCCATCCCATATTTAACCAGCGTGGTAAACTGTGGCAATAACTTGTATTTAAAAAATGCATAAAAAAGTTTTGGGAATCTTTCCCAAAAAAGTATATTTATTATCTCTAGTTAATGCCACCTTCTTTGAAGATATGTAGTTTTAAAACTTTCGGATCGCGCTGCATGGCGCTTCTTGAAAGCCTTTTTTGTTATGGAAAGTCTATTTTTCAAGATGTAAATGAGTTGAGGCACTATTGCTGATATGAAACGACTGTTTTAGATACAACTAAACTCATATTTAATGCCATAATATAATTATTATTCAGCAATAGAACTAATTTAAAAGATAGAATAAAATACGTGTCGTGTATGAACCTATAAAGTAACACCCTGTATAGTGAAGTACTTCCTATTATAACAATTTCCAACAGTTTGGTGTTCACAATGAATCCTCACTATACAACAAATAATAATCGACCCATTATAATTCCACTATTGGAATATGGGTCTCCTCTTATATTGAGAGGGTTACTATACAAATCCCAAATCTAATTCTAAAGCAGCAGAAATTCCTTTGAATTGAGATAGAGATATTCGCACTAGTTACGAATAGATACGTTTTTCATCAATACGATCACTTCCCTATATGTTACTAATGAATGTATTGAAAAACTATCGCGAGGTATCTTTTGTGTACCCGTCTCTTAGTTACCATGTACCGGTATGAAAAGCTCAGCAAGGGGCGGAAGTAATTGAAAGGAATAATTAATGCGAATGAATATAAGAGTGTAAATCGCTTTTCGACGAGCACGGTGTTATATTTAATCATTCATTCGCTATACAATCTAATATGATTGTCAGAATTACGTATTATTATAAAGTATGTACTCGTATTTCGTTGTAACGATGTGTATTGAACGTTACCATTAATAAGGATTGGTGTTAGAAATTTGTATCAAAGGATGTCTTCTTTTCATGGACCTGTTACCTTGTGTTTGTGTCCAACCCAAAGTATTCTCACTCTCTTTTTCCTCTTTTGTTTGGCTGTTTATAACCCTCGCAAAGAATTTTCAGTCTCCTTTTTTTTCTCTTACCCTTCTCTCCAGCTCTCTTTACAGTCTCTGTTTTGTGTGTTTGTGACGAGTGCAATGTATACTTACTGTGTCTTTTTGCCCGCTTCTTGTTTCCTTTTATTATATCTCTTTTGATATTTGCACCCCTTATTTAAGAATTGGTATAATAAAACCATTTATTACGTAATACAATATATGTGATAATATTATAAGAACATCATTTCCATTGAAGACTGGCGTTATGGAAGAACTAGTTGAAGCTGTGCAAGCACTATTGTAAAAATGTAAGCATTGCTAAAGTATATATACATTTGTTGCCAATCTCTCAATATGCCCGCGATACATAATCGTAATTTATTGTTACATACCGTATATTAGTATAATAAAATTATAAATCCACAATCGGAAAGATGGCGGACAAAACACACGGAATGTTCTGGATCCATCGGTAATCCTCGGTTCCCGCGCGAAGTGCTCGCCATTAAAGGCCGCTTTAATTGAATGGAATAATTAAAGCGAATGAATACAGGAGCAAACTTCGCTTTTTGGTCCCCGGTGAAAAGTATTTTTAATAATGGAGTTTGTTGGTACGGGACATTTTCATTATTGATTTTATGACATAGGGACATTTGTTTTTATTGGCGAGGCTAGCGCTCGACCGTGTTGCCACCTGACAGGAAGGCGCGTCCTCGTAGTCCATAGAGTAGATTATTTGTCCAGAATTACAAAATTAACTAGGGCGCGTCTTTCAATAGCCGTCTGGATAAGATGTGATTATGATTTAAGCAACTACACGATTAGTTATATCTGTAAGGTGTAATTTAATTCAGAAGTTTCTTTCTTTTAATACTTTTATGGAAACCAATTTTTATTCACAGTAATGTTAGTTAGAATATTGTGAACTGATTACAATGTACCAACACGGAAATCTAACGTACAAATCCTTGAAAGAACCTTTTTATAAACATATTTGTATTGTATTATTGTATTGTATATTGTCTTTTTAATGTTAAATATAACTATCTAAAAAAAGGAAAAAAAGCATTGTAAAGAAACTATTTAGCATTCGATTTCTCCATGATATTCTGTAAGGCACACAAGGTGTCACAATTTATTTGCTACAACAATGAATTATATATTTACATGTTTCAATCTGAGAGAAGAACAAGTGGAGCGGTAAAGCGAAATGATGAATATTATTAACAATAATATTTAAACTCAATCAGCCGTAGTGAAAGTACAAACCTGACTATCAAAGTCGAATAATGCGAATATTCAATATTCCGGTCAAGTTTGCTCCAGTTTAAATTCTCAATAGAGGCGCGGAAGGCCATCGAAAATTCATGATTATTGAAACGTCTTGTACAATTGCCTCGCTATAACCAATCGGATGGTGAAGCATTAGTCAATTGTGTTGTTCAAATAAATACATTTTATAGACAACGCATTGAATTTATCATTAAAACTGTTCTTTTTTGTTGTATCTATCAAAATTCACTATCATATCATAATCATATGATACTCATATATATTAATATCATATGTATAAAAATGATTAAAATTGTAACAATGAAGCTAAGTAAACACACGTTTAGGTCGTAAATCTGCACACGGAATCACCATACCCAATGCCCTAATACAACGAGTAACATTCATGTATCGTATACCACAAGAGAGCGGGTAAAACAAAGCGTTTTCTAGCGAAAACATAGATTTAGTTATATACATATGTATAGAAGTGGCTTCTGGTGATTCTAATGAAATTTTCATCACACTATATTTAATGTTCTTCTTAATATTACAAGGATGTATAACCTACGTGACATATGCGTGACATATTGCGGTTAACATTCTTCTTATTATTATAACGATATACCTATGTATAATTTGGGGACATAGGTATGCGTGACATATTGCGGTTAACATTCTTCTTATTATTATAACGATATACCTATGTATAATTTGGGGGACATAGGTATGCGTGACATATTACGGTTAATATGCTTCTTGATAATGACGTATACGAGTAGGTACATAATTTATGTGACACTGCAGACTTTTGCATATACGGGATGTCGTTTATATACCAACCAAAACATATGACAACAATCACGTAATTTGCGTCTCGAAACTTCCAAAAGAGCATTCATCGCTGGTTATAATGTGATTGATTTTTTAAAAGAAACTGCTAAAGTCCTGTTATTTAATGTTTTAAAACTGCAAATATATGGAAGTCTCACTACTCTACAGATACATTCCTGATTACGCACGGCATTTCAAGACTTACATAGCTTTAGTGCAAGGCAAATGTCGGTTCGTATTAGTCTCGTCGTTTACGTATGATGCTTAGTTGGTGTGATATATGGAAATTTCGCCCTGGAATTTATAATTCAGTATGTTTTACCATATTCATATTTTTCACTCAATATAATCATTTTAAATTACTACTAACCTAAGTCTCGTCAAATTAAATGTAAGAAGAATTGCAATTAAGATTATGAAAATATTATAAAAAAATATAATTATGACTAAAATACAGTCTGAAATGACAGTACTCTGTGTCACACCACATAATATTTGGTGAACGGTAAAAATATACAATAATATCCCCGAACGAATTCATGTCTGCCGACACAAACCTCGTAAATACATGATGAGGGCCACCCATTCTGATTTCCCTTTACGGTTATTTTATGAATGATATCTCAGATATGTAATACGTATATCGTATATCGTGATAAACGCTTCTGTCATCGATGGACCGGTACTATTCTGAGCAGTCTCTAGAAGATTTTCATTCCCTTTTGCAATAGTGGGAAGAAACACAGGGTTGTGCCCTTGCTTTATAGCTGTTACTGCCATTGTAAATCTTTAACACTATGTCTATTGTAGTCCACTTATTACTGATATAGCGTTACTTTAAAAAAAAGTAACATTACGGCTGTAATTCCCGAAGGTGTAGGCAGAACCAGTTACGTTCTGTGCCCCATGGAATAGGCGGTGAGCCTATTGTCGACAATAGGCTATAGACTCCGAGCCACCACTAGAAAATCTAAATTAAAAATAGATTGTTGCTGTTTCTTAAATATAGATATGCTGGTTTCTGTTGAAAGGTGCGCTGGTTTTTCAAAACCGCTTGATCCGAAGAAAATTGGTGGTTCAAAAGCAACAATACGATTTTAGGATTTAAAACATTGGAACTCTTACTTTATGTCATATTTCATGTTATCATTTTCTAAAATTGATAACCTGCCGATTCACCAATCTTATTTTTAGTAGGTACTTAGTTCATATGCATACAAATTCCAAGTAACGTTAATTTCGCTGAAGCCAAAATTTAACAATGATGTAATTAAATCCATTCGGGAACAAAACCTTAGAAATGCTATTGTTTCCTCACACTCATGGATTATACTAATGAGAAGAGAATGAATAAGGTTACTACTGTCGCAATTCTAAAGTTTCAACAAAGGGGGACAGCACGAAGTTGTCAGGAAACTAAAAGCGTGATTCCTTCTAAAAGTTTCACATTACCATAATGTTAGGCGGCTGACACGCCACAGGATGGTGTTTTTGGACTTGTTTTATTATACAATGTTCGGGATTCTGTTAAAAGTTTGTTTTAGTTCTGATAACATTACTAATTGAAAATTATGGACCATGACCGTTTTACTGATGATGATTTGATAGTTAAAGAGTTTCGGAGACAAAAATATTTTCTTCTCTGCTCAAGTGGCTGTAAGCGCGGCTGCTAATCGGGAGGTCCTGGGTTGGTTCTGTTGGTTTTTTCTTACTTGAAATTCTTGGGGCTTGAAGGCTGGATTTATGCCCGGTGTATAGAACAGGCCACCTCTTATTTCATAGTGGGACGTACAACATCACAGGTGAAAGGAATTATCGCACAGAAAAGGAGTTATTTTAAAAGTGAATTCTGCAATGTGGTGGAGCTGATAATATACAGCAAAATGTACGGACATGCCTTCTGTTCTGAACACATAGGATTTAATCGTAAAATTAAGCAAATAAATAATTAACCGCCTTGAGTTTCTTCGTGATCCATAAGGCAGGAAATTGGCATACTTTTTAATAATTAGCTCAATATGGCAAACCAGTCCGGTAATTTAAATGAATGTTCATAAATCACCCTCTATAAAATACTGGTACTATAATGAGAAAATTATAAACTAATTTACTAGATACAAATTTAACCGCTCATTATTCGATGTACATCGCTGGTTTATCTCATTACTCTCTAGTGTCTCTGGCTAGTATAAAGCAATGTATAAGCGAAATATTTGAGAGTTTATGTTACCAACGTTTATGAGAAAACGTTGAAGTCCCAAGAGTGACTTTTGTCAATTGATTTGTGCGAAATAATGAGGAGCGTATTGTGTTCAAGGATCAAGAGAGTTCAGGCATTTGTTATATTCCCAATTTTAGCAACGTTTGATTTCTATGTAATGATTACTAGAACTTATTTTCTATATATGGTATACATTTTTAATGAAAGAGAACTTTGTGTTCCTAGCACATTGTCTTAGATTCCTGGTGATCTGAATTTGAAACTTAGGTATTAATTTATCATTAATTTATTCATGTCTGCTCACTGTTTAATGAAAAATTTTAAAACATAACTGTTTTGGGTACGACAATTTCTGTTAAAAGGTCTTCTGCGTAAGAGTCTCTACTTCTCTTCTGTTTAAAATTAGCTTTGTTATATTACAGTTTGAGGAAGGCTTGGGGCTATCGAGGCAAGTCATAATATAATAGACTATATGTAATTAGTCTTATTTAGGTCTTCTGTCTCATCAAACATTAGACACAAATGTCAATTCCAAATGAATATACACGTCATTCGATAATAAGAATTAGTTCCTTTATTTTTCAAACGTAACATAAAAAAAACGTATTATCACACCTATAATCCCCGAAGAGTAGGCAGAGGAATGTAGTACATTCCACCGTTTCATCAGTTACGTATTACGTCCTATGGAAGCCGTGGTATGGCTATTGCCACCAGACAGATCCAGATTCTGCTCCAGTACTAGAAAATTTAAATAAGAAAATCCTAGTCATAAAATCCAATAGTACCCTACTTCCGATTCGAACCCAGGACCTCTCAATCGACAGTCGCGTTTTTCAACCACTCAACCAACGACTCATTCGAAGTTTTTTGAAGTAAAATGTATAATGCGTCTTGTGGAAAGTTTATAATAACCATTAAACTGGAAAGATGGACGATTTGGCTACCAACTCGAATGGCAGCATTTTAAAGTATGTTTCTGGTAAAGTTATACTTCGAAAATCTGTTAAGTCAGGGTTGACAAATCAATTGATTTTATCACCTCTTGCAACACTGAAACCTTAGATTCAAATTCAGTTGTAGTAAATAGACCAACACTATAATACTATACTATTACTGCTGCGTTTATCGCTACTGTGACTGCCTCGTTGGTTGAGTGGTTGCAAGTACGACTATCGAGAGGTCCTGGATTCAAATCGCGGGTCAAATACTATTGGATATTTATTTTCACATTTTCTCGTGGAAATTTCTGGTAGTAGCTCGGAGTAGGGATCTTTGCCCGATATATAGCAATAGGCTCACCACATATACTATTGTGATACGTCAACGCAACTAACGAGTCGCGGTAGTGAATTACACTCATCGACCAACATCTTCGGGGATTAAAGACGTAATGTTACTTTTTTTTACCGTCCTATTAAGATCATATCAGCGATTCGCAAAATATTTATAATCCGCGCTAGTCATACTTCGTCACTCGCGTAAACTTCTTAAAAAGGAAGCATTAAAACGATTTGATACTTGCACAAAATATACACGCGAATCGTCTCCACATGACATATAACCCATAGCGAAAATATACCCGAAAAAAATAAGGAATCCATCGAGAATTAGTACCACACATCGCGTTAGAATTGGCACGCGGAAATCAATTTGGAATGTGCCCGGGATGTAAGGTGTCCTACGTTTCTCTATTGATTTCCTTCCACGACACTGCTTACATTGTATTCGGGTGATAAGGGACCCTTCTGGGTATTTTGTTGTATATATAACTAAATTCAGCTGTAATACACATTACTGAAAGGTATACTCAATTTCGCAATAATGAAACGAATATAATGTATAAGACATAGTCTATTAGATAACCCTCGAAATGAACAAAAACACATGAATATTTAATATATATATACAAACAAAAACATATATCGCGTTTGTACATCGTAAAAATCCGAGGCAGAGCTTTTCGATTTAGTGGCGACACCAGAGCCTCGCGGAATGATTTATTCAGAGGTGCTTTGTTGATTATTTTTTTCACTGCGCACTTTTACGTTCAGGAGTTATGGCAGTATAGTTACATTTTCACATCGTACATTAACATGTAATAGGAATGTTAGGAACTGAATTAGTAACTGATAAACAACACTTAGTGTACTACACAAGTTTCGATATCAGCTAATTCTGTCATATACATATATTGGTTTCCGTTGCAGTTTCAGTTTCGGCCAGAAAATAGTAGAAAGTTTGGCGACATCGAAAGTAATGTTTGTCAGGCATGAAGGCATACTTATGTTTTTGAATAATTTGATGTCTGATGCAAGTACTCAAGAATTACTACAACAAATTGTTTTTCTTTAATAAATTCTCACCACCAATTCCATGGGACGTAAACGTAACGGGTAAAAAGTGGGAGTATAATATTCTCCTCTGGGTACCTCTGCGGGGCTGATATTACTTTTTTTATAATAACATCTTTTTAATAACATCCCAAGCGTCCTGTGATAAATGTATCGTTATAAATCGTTAAAACTCATCGGAGAGTTACGGGATGTTAAACACTACGAAGAACAGCCCATACTTGGCTACCCGCATCTCCATCTATCCATCTCGAAGCGCTTGTAATTGAATGATTTAATATTAACCAATCAATTTCTAACTGGGATCAACAAAGCATACGATATTCATAGTGCAATTACCCTTTACAAAGATTAAGTTATTTTACACATATTAAAATGGATGATGGAAGCTACGTGCAATGTGAAGCACCAGCAGAAAAGATCCTGTGAAGTTATCTGAGAACTCTTATTATGGATGCTGGAATGTGCCATTTTCTCTCGAATAAAACTGCCGAGTTGCCTTTTGCGAATGGAGTGCATGGGCTCCAGGACAGTTAGCTGTCAAAAAGCATTTTCAACCAAACTGCATGCGAGGTTAGTTGCGAGATCAAGTGCTGTTGGAATATCAGCCTTATAGCCGCTCGTCCTCTCTTATTAACATTACTAATTCACATTTCAATTTCACTATTCTGTACCTAATTGAATATTAAGAAGTAGGGATCGATGGCTACTGAGTTAAATATTGACAATTAGAAGTTAAAATGTGTATCATAGTTATACTTCTTAGAAAGGAGTAGTTAAACAGAAATAAAAATAGAAATGTGTTAATTGCATTTTTCTTCATTGTTAATAAATAAATAAATGTTTTAAAATGTTAATTTATTAACGTTCTCTAATTCACATAATTGACCATAATGGGATTAAATAAATTAATTATATTGGAAGTGTTGAGTAATAATGAAGTGTTATTTATTAATTAATTATTAATGTGGAGTGTTATTAATTAATTAAACGTTAAGTGCTTATTTAGTCAATAATTATACCATAAGTAAATGACACAGTTGAATAAATTATATACTTTTATCACATAGAAAATTTTTCATACAACCGTAACATCGCGCCTGTAATGCCCGAAGGGCAGGCAGGGGAGTGTAGTACAGTCCGTCGTTTCACGTTTAAGTCGCATGAAATAGATGGTGAACCTATTGCCATACATCGAACACAGATCCAGAATCCGAACCACTACTAGAAATTCTAAATTAAAAGAACCCAATAGTACCCGACCCGGGATTTGAACCCATTACCTCCCGATCGGCAGTCCCGGTTGCCTTCACTCGACCAACGTGGCAGGCAAAATTTTAAACAATTTATACAGAATATGATTATGACTTAAACTCTCTCGTTTCAATAGTCGACCAATGGAACAGGTAATAAACTGTGAAACTCCAATAACGCTTCCCAAAGTGGTTGATGATAAAAGTGTTTATATGTGCATATATGTTCATGTGCATATATATACGTTATAAAGAAAACTCGAGTTTGCTAAAAAGCTTGAACCATCTACTATAGCTTTTCGGAAGATCCTACACGACAAAAAAAATTATTCCAACTTTTAAACACTTTTCCCCAAAAGCACACTAAATTAGATAAAAATATCAGACGAAAATTTGAAACCTAATATCAATTACGAAATCGCTAAACAAGTCCTTTCATAAAATGTTTCACCTTTCATATGTAAATAGAAAACATAGACTGATGAAGATCAAGCGATAGATCAAAGAGCGTTTTCGACTGAAGCGAACTACGTGCGAGACTTGCTAATCTACATTCTCTTTAGTTCACTTGTATCACCACGAGCGGAAAAGCGAAAAACTGAAACAATTTATCACTTAACACACAATATTAGATATTTGTTAATAAAATTTTCGCAAGAGCACATAAGTGTTTGTTGTGATAAGTCAAAGATGAGATATCGGACGGAATCAGGGAGAAATTCTGGCTACGTAACATCCTGCAGTGAACGGAAGCAGTTAGTGCTGCCGAGCTGACTGCTTATCTTCGCTAGTCGGAAAGAGACCCGAAAAAGAATATACTAATGGTAGCTCTGTAACTCGTATCTTCTAATGGACATGGTTCACTTCCTCCAAATGAATGTCGTCAGCATATGTGTGTGTGTGTATTTTGCGATTATGAAATCCGAAACGAATAGGTTTATTTTGTATAGGCTTACGAGGGCGCGCGCTTGGGCACTTTAATATTAAATTGTATTAATTTTTTACTTCTATCTCTTCCCATTTACGAAGTTGATTATTATCGTATTATGAAGAAATAGTTTCCATTTTTGAATTGTACTTGCAATTGCAATAAGCGCAAACATTTTGGAAAGTCATGAGATACCTGCGATTTATAGATTGCTATGTTCAGAATCTTACAATTAATAAAAAAAAATAATTATTGTACATTTAATTCATTAATTACCATCTTAGTTTCTAGCCGTCTAGTCACAATGAGACGAGTCCTTTATCGAATCTCATTATATTTAAATATGAACGGAACATGTTTATTAAGCTTTTTAACATTTTGCTGTACTACTTTCTGGAAAATATTTACAGAAAATTAAAATCTAAAATGTTTTATATTTGCCACTGGGTACCAAATTTGAAGTTCTTGGGTTTCAGTCACGTCTTTATATTTTCAATTTTGGTATGCTCGCAGTATTATGTGTAGGTGATAATAATAGTAAGGGAATGTCTATATTAACTGGGAATGCTCACATCTTCTACAAATGAAATGAGTTTTCTTTTAGACAGATCTTCACGGAGACCAAATTTTATAAAAGTCGTCGTATAGCTTATACGATAGTTCTTTTTCTCCATTTCCCATATGACCATTCTTCACTTTTTATTGTACGATATTTGACTCTACACTTAATGTCACTAAGGGTAAATACTTGACAACTCTTCTCGATATAATATCCTTTAGGGACTATTAACTATACCCTTAACTCTCCCATACTGAGAGGTAACCCGTATTCAATAGTGAAACGATAAAACGGTTGATAGATACCGCTACGTAGAATCAGTTCGTTCTGACTTTAGATTCGTTTTTGTGTAGCACAGAAGAATTGCGTTCAAATTCTTCTACAGTAAGTAGAGTACTAAAATAGTACTCAAGACTATCAAAAAAATATTAGTGTATACCTTGTATTTTGATACATTAAAATGTGATACAGCTTTGGGACGACCATTGTAAAACCTCGCCTGAAATTTTGTATTACTTTAAATTTTTATTCCGAGCCCCAACACGTATATTTTTCAATTACGCTGTAATAGTCGAATGAATTCAGGCATAATCCAATTCATGACGAAAATACTAATAAAAGAACAAAAAAAAAGTCAGAAATTGATAACTCTACTTTCGTGAATGTATTCCAGCGCTGAACCCTCCCGTCCCAGTTCCATATGAAACATTCGGTGCCGCCTGATCCGTCACTCGTGTATTTATTTCCGCTTACATAATAAAAGCCTCTCGCGTTCTTCCTGACTGTATAGAATCCGAACATTTTTTTTTTTATTAAAAACCTCGCAGTCATTTTATATTGCCTACTGTGATGATACGGATGATCTGAGATGTGACATGACTCGTGCGCTCCATGAAGCGGTAGGCACAGGAGTGTAGTACACCCCACGTTTTACTAGATCGTATATGACGTGCTTAAATGATACAAGCATAGTTGTATCATTAAAACACATCAGATCTAGTACCCATACATGTGCATAAAACTTGTATGTTGTGACGACGATGATGACGTCTGATTTGTAACGAAAGAGATGCTAGGCACTCGATTATTTCTAGCTACCCGTAAGGGACCTCGCGCGATGTTACAATAATATTAGGAAGTGGACACAACTAATTCATAGTATATTTTGTTAGAACAAAGATCGGGATGCTGCGGATCAACGGATACACAACACGGCTCCAGTTGTAGTGCTGTATGTAAATTTGAGTCCGGCGTTGAATGCACGGAACTAAGCTTTTCTGTGGTACAAGTAGTATGCAGCATATTGTTTGTTTTTTTTTTTGTTTTAATTACAAATAGGCTCACGTTTGGATGCAATCCCACGTGATGAAAAGCGAGATGCAGCCTAGGATGTAGCACACTCGCCTAGAAAGTGCCAATTCAGCCGTCTTTTGAATAATTACAGAGAATATTATTCTGCATTAATTCTATATTCATATAGATTGTGATTGTGATGTACGATAGGTATATATTACGTACGTTTTTAAAACTACATGAAAATTTTGTCGAATGTTTTTGCTAAAGGAAATATATTGTACTTATATTAAGTTAATAAATGAAATTCTCGTCAGATAAATAGTGTAAAAATCCCCTATGATAAATTAAAGTTTTTATACATAGTCAAAATATATTGGATTTAACCATATCGAGATAAAAGTAGGTAAGTTGTAAATATGTATTCCATTGCTCTTAAAACTTGATAATTAGTTAGAAAATATTTCATTGTTATATTATTTACTTTCAATATATTTGTTTTTCATGTACATTATTTTCTGATGTTGTTCTTTCTCTTTGTTTGTCTTTGTTGTTGTTAAATACGATTATCTCCTGAATAGGTGGTGAGCCTATTGCCATACATCGGCTACAAATCCAGACAACGAGCTACAAGTACAACTTTCCACTGGAAAATACAATAGAACTCAACGCAGCAAAAGGTGCTGGCAACCACCCGATCAGGCAGTCAGTTTTTAATAAAAACTGGTAAAATAAATTTGTTTATGGCTTTATCGCTCTGCGTCTATGATTTAAGTCAGTCTTTCGAATAACGGATCAAGCCGAACGCGACGGGATGATTCAAGAGCTATACTCGGTGCCTTCAACGATATTCTAGACAAATTCGCTCACACCAGGTTGTCGTCGCTCAGTTATTTTGAGATTTCATTGTGTTTGTAAAACAAAACGCGCTCAAGGTTTAGTGCATCTTACTTAGAATTAGTTATAGATCAGTAGCTGCACTGAGCAGGACTAACAATCCAATGACTGGTTTATCACGTGACTGTCGAGTCAGATGTCGAGAGCTAATTTCTCTAAGTACAAAATGAACGAACGGAGAACCTCATGTCATAACGTATTGAAAACATCGACGAAAGTAACATAGAAATGTAGAGGTCTCTGTTAATAGTGCATTGCTGTACACCTAAATAATATTGAAACTGTCAAACTATGCCGTGAAGAATTATAATACATCTGGGAGCAGTAGCAGTTAGTACTTAAGGCCTATAAAATAAACCAAACAATCGACAATCGACTATCGTTCGATCGCAATTACGTTATATAAAAAATATTGAAATGACGACCTATTAACAAGTACAAAAAATATGGCATAATAAAAACTCCCGTTTATCAGTGTTGGTGAAGTCAACAAAACTGAAAGTAGGAAAGTTTTTCCAAGAAACAAAAAAAAATAGATCTCGGTGTAAAATATAAAGCATCTTTTGAAATATTGTTCAGGTGCCCGAAAGCACTCAGGTAAGATTAGTAAGATCCTCACGCAGAATACCTTATTCCATGAGTTTTTCTTCTCGTTACTCCGGCAGCACTTTAGAGTTTAAGGGCTTAGCCAGATGGAAGATAAGGATACCAAAAAGTTTCCCCGTGGTTGGTTCCCGTAACATCGTTTAATGGAGAGAATTTTTGATTTTATGGAGCAGTTTCATATTGAGGTTATGCAAGATATACATAAATATACGAAATAATACTAAATCTTAACTTATGAGGAGAAATAGTACAATTGTTTAAATATCAACTTTCCACTCCGAGATTTGGGGTTCAGGTTGTAATATGTTGCTCTAAGTTTACAAAGCTATGTCTGTTTTTAATTTTAAGTTTTTAACTATCTCGGAGAACATAGGTACTCGCACAGTTCAGTCTTCTTTAATATACGTTTCTTCTTTAAATTTCTGAGGCGTACGATTGTGGTAGCTTGTAATAATACTTGGCCAACGTGTCTGGACTCTTTTGATTCCAAGAAGATATCCTTTTTTTTTTTCAACACATCGCAATTCCTCTGTTGGAAAACGGGTCTCCTCTCATATTGAGAGGGTTAAGGCCATAGTCTGCCACGCTGGCCAAGTGCGGGTTGGCAGAAGATATCCATGTTCAACTGTAAATAGATATAAGAATGGATGGTGACAGTAAATATAATCACCATAACAGTAAACACCCAAAGACAAATCCACATGTCCACAAGTACAAATAAAAACATTGAGAAAAAAAGTATAACAATAGCATCCGTCAATGTTGAAAACACAGGTAAATTAAACCCAGTTACTATTGTACACTCAGTACTTTGTTACATTGTTTCCAAGTTACCCGCGACGTAGATTAAATCTTCCACAAGTACACCTGGTTGGCTGTTACCGGAAAAATGTATAATTTCTTTTTTAACAAATTGTTAATTTTTCATTGATATTTCAATTTATTTTTACACTATTTTATTATTAAAGGTTTTTCGTTTATTTACTCATAATTTGCGAGTATGATTTTAAAAGAGCCCTAATTAAAAAAATAACTTCTAATATTTATTGAAGCTCTGATTAGAATGTCACATAAAATAATTCTTTATCTTTGTTAGGAAATAAAAAAAAATAAAAAAAAAATATTTCACAATTTCACGAACAATACTTCATTTTCTTTGTTAGGAAATTAATCACAAACTAATTATGTCGTTGAGATCAGTCTCCCGGACAGACACTAATTGCAACTACTGAATAGTTTTAGTTTGGAAATGAACGTTTCTTGCAAACTGCAGTTTCTGGTGAAGTGAATGAAACTATATAAAAATATAACTATAAAAAGTTTTGCTAAATTCTTCAGCATTTTAATCATATTGTATATGTAAAATGTTATCATGTGTGTTTGTTATTGTATCTACCATTCTTATTGATAGTTTATAGATACAAGTAATGTTATATAGGTATAGATTTAATTATTTCCTTTTCAAACTCATCACAATTGTTTAAAAACTTCACTAAAAGGTTTTAAGTGTTCGTCTTAAAAATATTAGGGTGTAAGGGGTTCCAACCACCATCTCAGGAACCCAAACCAACCTCACCTGCACGTGGTACACCCTGTTATAACAGACGAGGCTCTGGCGACCGGCTGATTGCGGTATAGCGCAG
>DWMG01001039.1:0-16472 GCA_018244855.1 Elbella merops
GTAAATAAATCCAAAAATAGCAAGTAAAACCGTGCTCAATCAGTCGTTAACAGAAACAAAATCCGATACACGAAGTGGCCAAAGCGGTGAATATTAACACGTTGTTGTTGTAACTGTCGCCACTTAGCGAAACTGCGGCGCCTGTGTCATTCGACACCATGGAGTAACAAGCTACACTCCACACCAATACCACCCTTATTTTTTAATACATAGGGAACAAAATACTGTCGAGTTAAATACCATCAGGCGTTCGTCACCTAAACGTTGACAGTAAAAAAAATCATTTCCTTCAGCGAGTTCAGAGTAATGGAGAAGCTTGTAGCCGTTACCAGTTAATAATGTGTTAATTTTCGCAGACTGTATCGAGTGTTTAGTAACACATCCGTAATTGTGAAACATTTCTTTCAAGCGCACCGAACGGAACTGTTCACAGGATGTTTTTTTTGTAACAACAATATTGGGATAGAGATATACAAATGTTGTTTTATCACTTTTTTTCATGAAACTTTTTTGACTGCTGTCGCGTTGTCTACCTAACTAACGGTGCGGAAAGCCTGACTTATATAGGGACTTTTTTAAGCTTTACGACTTTGGCTATCAACAATGATTCTTTGTTTTCTGTATATAACAACAACCCAACCCCTAATTTTCGAATTAAAAATGGCGGCAGTCTAAACAATGGAAGGCGAAACGGCCATCGGCGTGCATTGTTTTAGAAACAATAAAATGGCGCGGCCATGATGGTGAAAATGTCAAATCTACTCGTGAATTCCACCCCGCGGCGTTCCAAATATGAAATTCTCGCGCAGAAATGGCGGCGAAGGCAATTTTTACAAATGGCTGCCGGGTCCCCGCCAGTCAGGTGGTTTGTTTCTGTGGGCGCTTTCAGACGCCGCCGGTGTGCCGCCACGCAGCGAGTTCGAACTTCGGTGCCACTCCGAGCCCTGCACCGCACGCACTACACCACTAAATATTAAATGTGCTCTGAGTCGATATACTTACTAGCAAGAACTTTTAAACAATTACCCTATTTATTCCATCCACTGTTATATTTCCATCACGACGTTCGTGATTTGCATTTAACGAAATATTTTCTAAAACGTCACGTTCTACCTAAGCAAATTCCTGTTGCCGCATTTTAAAAAAGTATCATGTCGGAGGGATGCTGATGGGAAATTAGGTTTAGCAGAGTAGGTTAAAAGGTCGAGTTTCCGTCGGGTTGCCGATTGGCATATGATTTGTGGCATGGGTTGAATGGAGCCTGCGCGGTGACGTTTGGCGTTTGGCGGATTCATTACTGAGACAAAGGCAGCAAGGGAGGCGCGGGGAGGGTCCGGAGGGCTCGGAGCACCCGCGCCCCCGACCACCAGCCACTTTCTAAATCACTGGCATGTATTGTTCAATATTAGTTTCTAGACGAGAAATCGAGACCATGTTTTCATTTTCAAATGCACCGTTCGTCATTTCATGTAATTGCCCTCGAATTCTCCCCGAAACTCTCCCACACTCACACGCGAAACATGTAGACAGAAATATTACTTTGGAAAAGTTTCATATTTATAATAAAACAGCAGACTATTCCAGCAAAGCAAAGAGCATAATCAAGCGTACCTACACCAAACTTTAGTGATACCAGAATGCTAATGAGTTGTTACTCCAATATAATTTCATTTAGACAGCCGTAATTCCAGTGAGGCAAATGCAATCGCTCCATATTTCGTTATTTCATATCTCTCTCGGTTTTATTTTCTTTGCTACGCTTTTTCAATTGAAGAAAGTCTTTCAGCTATCCGGAGTGTCTTTAACACCTAATTAAAAAGGTGCCCTGGAATGGACCGAGAGGAAAAACCGCTGAAATTGCAGATTCTATATTATCCACATCTTAATTAGAACAGATGTTCAATGTGGAAAATGTGGTTGAAATATAATATCTTCTTGGGAATAAAATATTTGTACAACTGCCTACTAGGAGTCTTTAATACAGTTCAGTAATCGTCCAGGTATTTATTATTTCTACTTTTGCAAATAGAAATATTACAGAACACTCGACATACTCTTAACCACTTGTTTTACTATTATCTGAGAATTTTCTACTTATATACATAAATGGAAGCGCAAATTATAACAATTTTATTTTACAGCAAGATGTTTAACAAAAATTGTGATATCCGTGCCACGATACACACTTTACCTGTGTACTTGTTTTGAATATAAGATGTAATGGAAATAATTGAAAAGCTTAAAAAACTCCAGTTTTAATTTGAATTTGTAATCATTATTAATATATTTTGTGTTAGGTATAAGTACATGAAAAAACCAGGTTTGACATTCATCGTCCCTGTAGCGAACAAACATTAGGGATCTGCGCCCACTCTTATTGAAAGTTATTGCTGTTATTAAATAATCCCAAATGCGATAGAAGCTCGACGTTTTACGATTTGTCAAAATTGCGTTGCTACTGTACTTGATACAAAGTTTATTATTTTGCACAATGAAAATAAAATAACAAATGAATGCCTTGAGACAAAATTATTATAGACAATTTTACAATTTATGCAATAGTTACTATCTTTGGACAACCTCATAAGAACATAAATACTACTTATAGTAGAACAATTATAGCAGTGATGCAGAAATCAACTTCAAATAGAACATAAGTTTTATACAGATAAGACATAGTAAAGTTGCTACGAAATATTTCACTTTGCAACTAACTGTTTCAGATAATAATTTCTACGTAATGGTCGAATGGCCAAAAGTGGGAAATGAGCGAAATAACTAATTAAAATTGTATTTACCGGTGAGGTGCGGCTGCGCGGAGGGGCTGTACGGCGACTTGATTTGAGGGAAACCTGCAATAAACAATTATATTAATTAAGCAAAACAATTGCTTCCCCAAGGAATCCCCATTTAAAACTGCGCGACACTACGCCGCTGGGGCATCGTTACACCGTGCTGTCGCTACAACGAGACATTTGGGATTGTAAAAATGTACCACGAAATCCATTTCACGATTTTTCCGTGTAATTGTTCAAAAATAGACATAACTACTACCTTATATTACCTGAATTATAAATATTTCCAATCTTGATAGAATGCCAGTTTTTTTGATGGGTATGACTTATAACTGGGATACGTAGTTTCATTGTATGATATTTATTGATTTATTGTAAATTAATGGACAATGATATGTATAATTTTTTATTAGTATTTTTGAAAATTTAATTGAATTGGTTTTGGTGCACAACGGTGAGAATAATACTAGTCATTGACAAACAGCTGCATGAAACAATTTCTGTGCCCGTATTAACTATCTTCTCGTTTAGAGGGACCGAGCAGACGGGACCGAATCAGTAGACGTTCTAGTTTATCAGCGATTACAATACTCGTGTGATTTCTATGGGCCTGTTTCTCAGTAGATAGTGATCCCGACTGCTGTACTGGCAGTTGTAGATTCGAATAAAATAATCTTTTTAGATACATTTATGTGTCTATGTATTTAGCAATTTATATGATTATGTACCTAAGTATTTAGTTTAAACACAAATTTTCTAGTAAACCATGCAACCTGCGTAGTTTAGGACCAGGTGAGTATGAGTCGTCTCAAAACGTGGAATTGTAGAGTCAAATTAATTTTAATATGCAGTTTACATTTTTTGCATTCAATCGGGTTAAACGCATAAGTAGGGCATCCGTCTAAAATATCAGATATAACCCCTATTTTAATTTACTCGTGTCCATAAGTAATTAAATGATTTAGTTCACATACATAGAATAAGCAATAAAAGACCATGATACTTTCAAATAATACTAAAGTTCTAACTAATAATACTAAGTTCTTATTTGGTTGGTGACAGCGCTTGTACCAATGAATGGCAATTTGGAGCGCTTTAAGTCCCTGGCTGTTTATGTGGATCATCATCATCATTAATATCAGCCTATTCTGATCAACACCCTGGACATAGGCCTGTCCAACAGCACGCCTTTGAGTTCGATCTTCAGCTTTTTCGTTTTCAACCACCGCCAGTCAGTTCGCGTATAAGATCGCTCCATCTAGTGTATGTACATATATACATAAATGCTATGTGCTGCAAAGCGGCAGATTAAGCTGGCATATTGTTACTTCTGCGGACGTCCATACCTAGAAGGCTTAATTTCATTTAGAACTTAGGTAATAGCTATTTCCAACTTAATTTCTTCGATTACTACAGTCAATAAATAATTAATTCTTTTTTATCTGATTAAATTTAATGCTTTTTAATAATGTAAATAAATACACTATGTGTATTTCACAACCCTTATTTGTTTGAAAATGGTATTTTTAAAGGTTAATTAAATACCCAACTAAAATTTTAATTTTATTACATAAATCACACAAGTAAAATAATTACCATTAAGTGTTTTCCTTTGGATTGTTACTAGACAGTTTACACCTTCTTCAAAGTTAATCGTGTTATGGTTAAAGTTTTTGTGATTCAAAGCTAACAGTGTGTCTATGGTATGTACGTATTTAATCTTAGACATTTTTATATAATATTTCGTTCGCAACAAGTAGCTTTATAATTAGCTAAATATAGAGGTAAGTATCTGAAGCCCAATATAATAATGATTTCATAAAATACGAAGGCAGTATAAAATTCGCTTGACTAATCTAAATAACCGATGATCTAGAATTTAATTAATAATTAATTAATTTAATTTAATTAAACCGAATATCACATATTGAATTGAATACTAAACTTATGTAGATATTCGTAAAATTGTAATGTACCTACATTACAACGATTGATGTAGAAAATAAGCCCGATTTTTTATATAAGCAATCAAGTAATGAAGCCAAAGTAAGAGACCGCCGTCTTACCAAACAAAATTAATTTCTGCTGACGTATGACAAAAAGCTATATTTTCTGTAGTATGTAATATTCAAATGTAATTGTTAGGACCCCTATTTGCTCAAACTACCCCTATTTTAGAGTAATTTGCGGGGTGTTTCGTGAAGAGGCCCTAAGAAACCGAGTATGCACAATTTTCGACTCCATACTTCGACTTGGTTTGAGTACCGAATAAATCCACAATAAATACCTAAACCGTTAATATACAGTCGCGGAAATAATAAACGAAAAAAGGAATACCAAGTAATTCACAAAACAAAAACCAATATCCTCACTGTGCTAACCAGTTAGCCATTTTACCTTTAAATTGACAGTTACTGCGGATGGGCACCATAATATAACATATAAACAGACATTGGCATAATAATTTTAACTTGTTCCAATTAGTCATTATTAGTGGGTACCGAATGAAGCTAGTTGTACTTTTTTCAGATATATCAATTATATTTTTATTATATTATATATAATAGACTATTAACCACCTGAATATATAAATTCAATTGTTATATTAATGATTAGGTAATGTACCTAATAAAGACACAATCCAATCTATATTAAAATTAGTATATACCTAGATAAATATTGTAGAACGTAAACATAAATAACACGTCCCTAATTTTTTTTACTGCAATGTTCCTCAGCATAGAAGTTATTCATTAAGATTTGGATTTGAAGTGCTATCAAATTTCGCTCAGGATTATACAAAAACACGCGCGCAGAAAAGGCGCGTAATCGTATCGGCACAGACTAAATCGAATTTCGCGAGCATAGACAATGAGGCGAAACAATCGGGCGAAGACAGCGGTACATTCAGCCGGGTCTATTATTTTTTTTGGAACACCCGAGCTAAGCCGATTGTCGTCCAATTTTAACGATATTAAGAAAAAAGCACAAAGGCGCGAGTTAAAGACTTCCTCAATTATGTGCGGTGGCGGGAAAATAAATAAGTGAATTGGTGCGTGTAATGCCGCCATTGTGCGCGTCCGGACGCGGCTGACCGTTTCTGCTTTCACGTTCCACGACAAATATTAAGGTAATGGACAGCTTAATTCTTGCATAAAACGGTTTTTGATGTTATGGAACAAAATAAACACAATATGTTTTTAAGATAACAGTATTATGGTGGGTCGTTCATTTGCTATGTCGTAGGTTAGTTAGATAATGTCATTTTGGATAGTTGTAATAATAGACTATCCAAGACTAAAAACGTATCTTTTTTTTTTAAAGCAATAATCCTACTGCATTATGTCCTAGAGTTTTGTGAAAAACAAAATAAAACTACACGATTCTGCATTTTGTTATTAAAAAAAACGTCTAATCTGTATATGCAACACAATTAACTGACTTCGATTAATGGTTTCTTTCAAACGTTCTTCTCGTATCTTCATAATTATGTTGAAAAAACGTGCTAATAGTGTAGTGAATAGATAATCCCGCTATCCATTGACGAAGTGAACTTGACGTATCGAGTGGGCCAATGTCACGACGCCACAAAGTGGTGCTCCTACATAATCCGCTTTGTTTAGCTGGAACCCGATGCCCTATTGTTGGATTATTTCTCCACAATTGGTGCTTGTTGGAGGTAAGAAAAAATCGGTTAAGTGGCAAGCCTACACACGCCACTAGGCTACAGTCTACACTTTATTCAGTACCCAGCTCAAAGTTTTATAACCGCATACAGCATCATAGTAGATAGTAACGACATTATAGGTTTAATTATTATATTATTATTTTATTATGTGCGAATGATTTACCCCCAACGTCATTAATCAGTCAATAAACCAGAGAGACGTAATATGTACACATCCATAAAATTGTTAGAAAACTTACATTGGTTGATATTAAACTGAGCACATGCGAGGTTTTAAATGATATTATTAAACTTAGGTCCTTTGAAATAGCGAGGTTAATCCTAGATATTTACATATGATGCGCGCTGCAAGAAGGTACGTCGGTACCTACTAAAGTCATTATAAATTTATTGACAATGTGACGTAATTATTATAACTTTTTTATTAAATTAAAGTATTTGATACCGTTTATTTACTTATTTAAGGCTGCCTCGTTGGTTGAGTGGTTGCAAGCGCGACTGCCGATCGGGAGGTCCTTGGTTCAAATCCTGGGTAGGGTACCTACTATTGGATTTTTCTAATTTAGAAGTTCTCGTGGTGACTCGGAGTCTGGATCTGTGCACGATGTATAGCTATAGGCTAACCTCTATTCCATGGGATTAAACGTATTCATTGAAAATTGATGCCCTGGTTCTGTAGGACAAACTTCAGTGAGCCCGATTCGTATTGTAGGATTTATGTAACAACACATTTGTTTGGGTACAACTTTTGTTTCTTTTTGTATATAATTAATTATAATTCTTTTACTGTAATTATTTTTATTGTGAAATTGCACTCTTCTTTTTTTATCATAGGTTCTTAAGGTACCTCTTTATCTACTCCGCCGGGGACTTAATGTGATGATAACGGAAATGTCATTTTTGTCAGATATAGGTAATATAGGGACAGTAGGACTACGAAACATTATAATGTTTTGTAGCGGTTTTGGTATAACTTGTTTTAAATTATCACTTTTCTAATGACATCAATTCGTATGTATCTATTCTATTCTATCACAGTCGGCTATAGCAGCTGGATATTGGCTTTCTGCTGCTGTCATTTCTGGCTGGATATTGTTAGTTCGAAGCAGCCGATCTATATATAATAACTTGTCAAATACTTAATTACATAAAGCTTTGAACTCGCCCCAATATAATATGTAATGTAGCCGACAAACTTTTATGCACTTTAAGATGTTGATTGTAACGATGATAAAGACTAATCAAAATTATTTCTTGCTCAATTGTTATTTTTCCAAAACACATGTGAAATTTTTTTGCGATTATTCTGTGATAGCGATCCCCATCTACTCGTGTATACTTAACAAAAAAATAAATATAGATTATTCACTTTCAAGAATCACCTACCAATAAATCTATGATTAGTTTGTATAGCTTCATACATTCGAATACGAACAGGTTCGAACGTACTCATAGAGAATAATGCATCAATTAGTTGACATGACGCTGAGGGCCGGCGCGCGGCCCGCAACCATGTTAGGCCACAAAGAGCCGTTAGCTTAATGAGGCCCAATCGCATTGTCAATTCATATCAGATTCCATCCTCCAATGAGTTCTTCTATAATTAACAGAACGTTATCATAGCGCGGGAAAGGTAGGTACATACAGACTGATGGGAGGTAGCGACCCGCCGCGAGGACATAATGTTTTAAATACATTGTTATTTAAAGAGCCGTATAAAACTATTGTGGTGTATTAACAGACGTATGTAAAGACAAGATAAAACAATTTCAGTATTTACAAAAACTTATCAATAAGAATTGGTTCACAAAGATCAATAGATATCAATAGATATCAATAGATATCTATCAATAATACTGTAAGGCATTTGTTTAAAGAAAATATAATTTTATTTCTTTTTGGGTCCCTCGTGAAATATTTAGAATAGATTAGCAATCATCACTCTTTAGGTACCTAAGCATAAATTAAATTTTATATTACCTATTCTTCTTTTAAAACTACGACATTCTTTTGAACTAATTCTTAAAAAAAAATACGAAATGAACATCATGACTACTAAAGACATACAAAATTGCTTGGAATATTTATTCTGTAATTACCATTAAGTAACTGGTGAAACTTAGGAGTGTACTACACTCCGCTGTTCTACCCCTTCGCGGGATTACAGGCGTGATGTTATGCATGTACCATTAAGTTTACGGATATCATGTATAGTATTCTATTTGCTCGATCACAAGCTGTTTTATCTATTAATTTTCATGAAGGTCAAAAATGTTTTTGAGTTATTAAAAGACACACATAGAGAGACACACACACACAAAAATTTACAAAATATTAGAATTTGTATTACTGAGTCATAAAACGGATATGTACCACAAAATTTAATAAAAACTACAAACAGACAAAACCTACGGATTTATATAGTAGTATACAGAATAGATTAGCATGCATTAATAAATAACACTGAATTATCATCGGAGTGGATCGGTCCAAAATCTTGTCCCGTGTGTCCCCTACACGCTCAAGTGGGGCCCTGTCTTAACAAGGCGTGGGTCAGTAATGAAGTAATGAATCTTGATGAATAGATAGCCGTCACTCCGCCCCTTTCGCCATTGATTAATGATTAACTTTCGGTTTCCATTTAATTAATCACTCGTTTCATTGGGTGAAATGTCTTTTATAGTTTAAATTTGGCCAAATGCATTTCACTTGTATATGAAAATTATGAGAAATTATTGACGAAGGAAGCTAAATCGAAATGGCTTCAAGCTAGTCTGGCGGGGTAAAGATCATAACTTTTTAATATAGATAAATACATTTCATGTTCTTCCTGAATAAAAATCTCAATGCAGTTTTCCAATGGCAATTTCCTATTTGTAATAATATTATTGTAACGTTTTTTAATTCTGGCTCATGTATGAAAACAAACAAATAGAATGGTTGAGAATGGTGATGATGACAAAAATGCAATCGTTAATACAGCGACAGACTTATTGCCTTACTTATCTTCACTGTAATCATATTTCAATAAATAAATCCTGGTCTGTGACATTGTAATAAGCTTTATAATAGCGGACCATTACATGATTTAATAAAACAATCCTATCCGCCAAAACTCATATTCAAAATAAGCATGGATCCAGAATGGAACGCATGCTAATATAGATATGTTCGGAGGCTGTCAAGCGGAGAATCCAAATCGCCAATTCAGCGTCAACCGCCCCTTATTATGAGAAAGCGTTGTCACGTTAACGAGGCTATCGAGCTCGTTAATAGCGGGCCGGTTCGCGCGCACACGGCGGCCATCTTGGCACAAATGTCACATTTAAATTCACGACACGTTCGCGACACTTGCTCTTGTTATTGCACGCACTGCTTGTACCGTCGAGCGAACGCTTTGATAAACGTACTCGTTCACTCGCTTGCCGCTATTTATGTAATCTATGCACCTATGTACATTATTATCATTTTTACAGTTGATGTGTTTTGAAGTCACATTGTACCTACTAGATGGCGTGTGATTGCCACAAAAGTTGCTATATTGGGCAACGTTTTAATTGTTTCGTTTCAGCTGGAACTAGGTATTGCTAATATTACTCTAGTACTAATTTTAGCTGTATTTGACTGCCGAGGTACTATAGTCCAAATCTGATAAATTGTAGACTGATTTACTGGTTATAGAAGAAAGATAACAATGTTCGGAAAATGTTCTTATAGATTGCCAATGGTAACACCACATTGGTAATATAAAATTACAGTTCCATTTTAGTCTTTCTACTAATCTATGTAGAGTGACATCTAAGCCAGGTTTCATTTACCGAATGCTGCAATATGCGTGTAGTGAGTATTGTCATGGCAATTGTTGAAACACTCTCGACTCACTGAACCCGCGTTAACTCTGTGGTGTCGTGTGTCGAGAATCATCTGTGAATTGTTCCAAATTCAAATTTCAAGTAAGCGCGCGAATTCGAACCATTCTCGTTGAACGATATGTACATATGTACCTACTCACTGAATCTAGTCTGTTTAAAAATGTAACGATATCTGAAATGAGAATATGTTGTAAGCAATTAATGATAGGTCTAATCTGTTTAATTGAACTAAATCTAGATGGTGCATTCAATTAAAATTAAGGTAGAGAACAGATTTTTGAACATAAAACAAACTAAAGAGAGAAATATACAAAAAGGAGAAACTGCAACTTTCTTGTATAGCGACATTTTATTTTGTATAACGACAATTATATAAAATTTACTACAAACTAGTACATTTTAATTCAATTAAGTACCTACCTAACTGTTAATTAATATTGAATTTAAAAAATATAAATTACCAGTATTTCATTGGGTAAGTACATTGTGCATTTTAAATATTTCTATGAATTCTTTTGATTCTGATCTGTTCATTCCGAATTTAACTTTTCCATTTTCATTATTGTTACTATACAAATTTAAATGAAAGTCAGTGTACTTACATATGAAAGAAGGTAATTGTATGATGTGAACTACTCGTACTTTTTTCATATTTTTAGCGTAGTTGTGATTTATTTTAAATAAGAAATATCAAAAAATTGTAACCGAAAAATTTAATTTTGATATATAATTTCAGAACGCTAAAAAGGTTGTTTAATCTGTTTCATTAACGATTAAAAGTAGGTACAGGCTACTCGGTCATAGCCTTATACTTACAATTTGCAATGGCAAATAAATATAAATGCAATTACTGCAGTATTAAATACAAAAATATCTTATCAGTCTGCGCGCTGGAAAATTTTTATTATCATATCGCTTTGCCAGGTTAATTACGGGGTAGGCAGAGAGGACGAATTGCCAAATATTTCTATCTTCAAACACTTGACATGCTTCTTCAGCATAGCAAAGCATCGCACATATCCATCCTAATTATTTCCATCTATTTCAAGCTCAACTTTGCTTTTGTTAATTATATTTTTTACTGTAAAAATATTAAGGAAAAAAAATTATAGAATTGTTCAAATTAAAATATAAGCGATTGTAAAATAATTTTGTAGATTAAAGTATTAGCAAGTGTATTTAAGAAAGAGAAACAATTTTAAGCTTACACTAGTGGAAATGGGTGAAGATAGATCTGGATACCCTGTAGCGCTAATATTTGTCCATGGATAAACATTTTTTTACGCACGTGTATTTAAATGTATATCCATATTATGTTTATGTGTATGTATATACATTAAAAGAAATAAATTTACACACCGTCTATTTCGTATTATATTTCTCGTTCCCTCTAGTCAGTTCCTCATTACTGAGGGTCATGATGCCGCTTGAGACATCTAGCAACATTCTCCAGGAGTAGCGATCCTCTGCTTGTAATAATAATAATAATACTGTCTTAATCCGTATTATAGCGCGGGCCTATTCCTAGTTTGGGATCAGGTTGCAGTGTGATAGGCTGGATTGCAGATACCATGAGTACCTACTAGCGGCGCTTGAAAAAATGTTTTGTGCGTCAGCGGTACTTGTTTAAAGGATTCGTAAAAAGACCGACAATTATTATTTATATTATACTATCACGCGACGTTTCTTACGAGGTTCGCAGATAGCACCGACAATTCAATGAATGTGTGTAATATAAACAGTTATTTCAAAAAACTGGTGAAACGTAGGAGTGTACTCTCCTCTGCCTATCCCTTCGGGGATTATAGGCGTGATGTTACGTTTATTGCAAAAAATAACGGTGTATGTATGTAACGATGGGTATATTTAGAATTAGATGAATTAGAATAATTTAGAATTAGATGGGTATATTTAGGTGGTATATTTAGAATCTGATCAAGTAAAAACTAAAGGCTAAAGTATAAAGTAATTAAGCTCCTTAACAATGACTGGAAAGAATGTTCCTTACAAAAGTGCGAAACATATGAAAGCGATAAATTAATATCCAATCGTATTGCGGGGTGGGTTAATTGAAGCGAGCGCTGGCACACTAAACTTGTAATCCGACAAGAATGCGCCTTGTGTACTGGCGTTGAGGATGAGCCAGCGTTACTTGATCCCCGACACTTCCGAGCCTTACCCCCTTCATGTCGTTGCATAAAGCGCCACGGGGAGGGAAACGGTGTCAGTTGAAGGCGGTGGTGATAATACTCTCTAATACCGGCCGCTATTTCAATTACCGCGACCCCCGGCTTCCAGCTAATCCGCCAACAAAGGTCTCTTATAATTCGAGATGCAAGCAGCTCGGCGGTTGAAGGTAATTGAAATTTTATTGCGGATTTTGCGAGACCAATAAATTGTGTGGATCCCCTACAACCACCTCCTACTCGTCCTCCTTCGAAGCCATTTATTACTTTGTCGTTCAAGTCTGCCTATTGGGTTGATTTTTTATCACACGTTTTTTTATAAATCGTCAACAATTTTAACAGTTCTGTTGTTTAATTAAAAAAAATAACGATCTTTATTCACAATTTTCAATTCAAAGTCAACTTTTACATTCGAGTGCTTAAAAAAATATCACGCCCATTAAAATAGAATAGGGGCAGATTCTTGCCTCATCATTATTGATTTTTGTGCTTTTCCCGAACGTAACCGTGGTGACCTATACAAACAACGGTTCTGAGAAGCTACTTTGCAAAACTTGTCACAACACGGCTAAGCGCCGCTCCCGGGCTGGTATGAAAACATTTTTAGTGGCCACTTCAAATTTGATTTACATTCCAAATTCGTATTTAAGATAAATTCTTTATTCAGTTGTAACGAACTTCCATATCTGTGTACCAGTACGATAAATGATAGGAGGACGACCAGTACTACATATGATTTATTTTGTTTGTTAGGTAGATACTTGTATGCAAATTACACAAAGGCCGAACCGATCCTTAGAGGCATTCTGTGCCAGTCATATATATAGTTGAGATTGTATCAAGCTAATGCTCATCCACTATAAGCAATTTATTTTATTACTTTTAATCGATAGATTTTCTGTCAATCGATAAAGAACATCGTTGTACTGTTTGCGAATACTGACGATTGCTTATAAATACTATAGACGCCATTGACATTTGAAGAAAGGTGACAAAGCTGAGATATCGCTAAGCTTCTATTTAAATAAATTGAGATTATTAATTCCTTTCATAGGACAGAATTCATTCGACAACTGTAGCGAGCGACAATCGAGCGCCGGATCGGAGCTTAATGGAGCAGACATCTCTTTGTGCTTCGAGGAAGTGTCACACTCTTTCCAATCTCTCGTAATAATACACGTAGAGGTGTGACCGTAGTCAAAATATTGTGAAGTGAATGAATAGCTAAATAATAGCGACAATGGGTGCGCCGGCAAGGGTTCAGTAATATTTTGTTGCGGAATACGCCTCCCCGTGCCTTTGTACTATGCCTGATCTATACTTATTTCAATTATCAATTCGTTTGAAATTGTTCCGTTGGTTCAAAAGGTGCGTTGGATGCGCTCAAATTAAACTATTCTCATATTTAAAGCGTCGGCATAGGAACTGTTTTTGTGTGAATATTTTTAGAGGTACGACGGAATTTAGTAGGCGACTAGTTTTCTGTGCACTCTTTGTGATGGAAAACCTCTCATGCTTTGTTTGAGCGCGCCTCGTACGTGGCTCTCTGCATGCTAAAAGCTCTGATTTTGGCGCGCCTCATAAGTCTGGGAATTGGCTAACGAGGTAGTTTTATATTAACAGCCGTTGATATAACACATCTCTACTTTCCTGAATATTAAAAGATTTTGTCACGAAAATTTTCGCACTTTTTTTCAAAAACGGATTTATTCTGCCTGTACCTAAATTAGTTGTAATTGGTTATTTCCGCGCCATGATTTTATTTTATAAGTTTCATACAGGACACTTATGAACTGTTGAGAGTCGGCACCAGATTTCACACTTCTGCCGTCGAAATCATCGTCCGAAATCAGAATTATAACACATGTAAAATTGAATCATATATTAATGGGATTTAAAGTTTGAATTAGCATGATATGATCATGGCAAAATAATAATGGTTGAAACCAAGGTATTTTAAAACTTATGCCAATTTTTTTAGGTTTAAATTAAATTGAACGATTAAAATAAAGAAACCGCATGCTGCATTCACTAGTGATGCGATCGGCGTGAATTGCTTCATTGTTTAAATTAAATAGAATATTTCATTAAAAAGTCCCAATGCATATTACAAAGAGTATATTTAACTTATTTTTTTTCAGAGAATTTGTGATTTTGTTTAAATAATAGCGTTAATAAAAATCTTACATTAATTTTAACATAAGTAATAACAAGTGACATAAAGTAAGAATATTTTTAAACGTATTACGTACAAACAATAAAAAAACTACATAAACCTAATCTTGTATTTTATAGGCATTCCTAAAGAAATCTTTGCAACTGAAACACATTTATTCATCACAATACTGTAACAAAATAGACAATGTAGGTACTTATAATATCCTAAATAAAATACGCCCGCCCGTTGCAAACATCGTCCATCACCCCACTGAAGTGTATCAACATGTGTACATACATATCTATGAACGTACGAAAACGGGATGTAATTAAATAAATACGTTTACATCGGGTTACATCACTATCCCGAGAGGGGGGGTCGAGTAATGTTAATAGCAGGCAGTTAGGGCGCTTTGTAGAACGTGTGAAGTGAGCACTAGGGCACACGAGGCCTGTTCCGAACCGACCACCCCGCTTAGCCCCTCCACGCTCCTCTCGACTGCAAATAATACACAATGTTGCAGGGCAATAGTAGTAACAGTGAGAGCTCAGCTTACACTGGACCCTGCGAAGTGCGAAACCTGTTTAGCGCGACCTACCCTGTTTCCTGCACTGTGGACTCGTTTACCCCATCCCTATAATTTTCAAACGTCTACAGATTAAACCTAAGCCAATATCACTCTTATTCGGTGATATCAAAGATGATAATTGAATGGGTTTTTTTTAGGTTTCGGTCGAATCTTGATGGGAGGCTGTACGTACATGTGTGTACAGTTATCCGCTCCAAGGTGACGGAGCCGCGAGCGGATCCGGGAGAGGCGATTGTTTCGTCAGATTTTGTTTGTCGCGCCGCGGGAAATGTGTTGCGGGCACGTGGTTCAGACCCAAAATTCAGATGTGCTGCAATTTATGTACTTGTGGCTATAGATTTTTAATTAGAAATAAATCAGAGGCATATTGTATAAAAACTCATTTCGCAATTTACATATAAGTATATATGTATATATTATAGTCTAGAATATTTTTAGTCTGTAGGTCTGTACGGAGACCTTTTGATTTAATGTTCTAGGGTTGGCGATGCGTCAATAATATATTTTAATTGAATATTATTTCAATGATACCTACATCGTACCCGATGTACGCGTACTGGCATTGGGCTCCGGGTTCGATCGTCAGTCGAACCTGCGATTGTTGCTTTTGTTCCGATGATATAATTTTCATATTTCATAACACAGCAGAAAAGTCTTACATGAGAAGCGTTACAGCTTACATAAAATTATAATTGCTAATCCTTGTTGGGACTCATACTGCATACTGAACATAGCGTGCATCACAATTTTAATAACCTCTAGAAGTGACTAAAACGAAATCGACAACAATCGCGTCCACTAGGCCTCTGACTATGTCGACGATCATGATGTGATCAGCACAGTCTATGTTTGTCACCGCTCTCAACTGTGACCAGTCATTTGCAACTGTCTTAAGCACCTTCTGTGTACATATATGGTTATAGTAAAAACCGTATTTATATAACTAATTTCACATTGCTTGAATTAATGAAAAATGTTGAAGAAAACTTAAAGATTTTGTGTCCTTGATATTATTTTTAAGTGATCCTGTTTCTTTGCATGTAGATCTTTTCATGACTTTTCATATACCTGAATATTAATTATTATTGATTTTTCATATATTAATTTTGGTTTTATCTTAATAATTTCAAAATGCCTAGCCCTGCAGTGTTCAGTGGCTAATAAATTCGCCCTTGACCGGCTCG
>DWMG01001040.1:0-16469 GCA_018244855.1 Elbella merops
GTGGTCGTTCCTCTTCACATTTGATATGTTACATCGTTTAACGATCCCTAACTTTTGGTTTATAACTGAAATGTGTTTTACACGTAATACGATTAGGAATTGTTTATGATTTGAAATTTTATATGATATAAAGTATTTGTTTTAAATATGTAAATAATGTATATTATGTGATTTGTAATGGCTGTCTAATGTTTTGCTTTAATTCGTTATCTGTAACGTTTTAATTTATTAGTTTTGTTTTTATATATGTCTAAATGGATATAATATATTTTTGTTATTATGCTCATAGCGCTAAACAAATTGTAAACAACAGCAGCAGCTTATGTAGAATTCTAAGTCAGTTTTGTGATTTGGTTCAAAAACATGAACGGTATTAAATTTGATTATAAATGTACCGGCTTAACTCACGTGCGTTTTTCGGGATGGCCCGACTAGTTTCAAACCTATACGAGGTCCTTCCTCATGAGCTTCTGGCGTTTGCAGCGAGGTTTGCATGTATATAAACACTCACTAAACATTTAATAATAAAATAGGTATTCAATTTCATGTCATACCAAAAGTGCTTGTCTGTATTTTTTGGTTAAAATATCCGTTTTAAACTACTGAATCCGATTTTATTAAATTTCATATAATGTTACAAGGCACTGGGTAGTGAATGGATAGTATTTAGTAAATACTATTCAATGGCAACACTGTGTTAAGTAGCAATAAAATTGATATCGATTCTTTTTTTTTAATTTGTTTGTTGTACTTTTAAGAATAAAAATGAATATGATTATAAATGCACCGGTGTTAACTCACGTGAGTTTTTTCGGGATGGCCCGACTAGTTTCGTAATAAAAATGAACTTTAGTACTTGTTTGAATGTAATAAGTAAATTATAAGTACATAATCTAATTATAAAAATATGAAATTGTTATGTTTTTTTTTTATCATTACAAGTTTGTATACTTATACCAAAATTTTGTCAACGAACTAATGTCAATCGTTATCATTTCAAATAACTTTAATGGAAAACCTTTATATTGAGAATCAACAATTGTTGGCCGATTGTGTTATCACTGCACGAGTATTTCCACACAGATAAAGACAGACAGATATACGCTTTTTCTAATTTCATTATTAGTAGTTGTTGCTGTAACCGATGTCGGAATTGCAATAATAAATTTAAAAAAATTAACGATTGTTTTAATTCTCTAACTGTGGCCCGTGATCTGCCCTAATTAACTTTGAAGGATTATTTCGATTGCCAATTACCCATTTTCACGAATTTGAAAGTAAAACAAGCAACAATGTTATGCTTGTACAAATTCATGTGTTATTAAGTTTTTAAAGATATATTATAGATCGTATATGATCGGCTTCAGTTATACGGTTTCGGTGATTACGATACTTTTATGAAGCGCAAATGTTTTTCACGCAGTGAAAGTTACATAATTTAAACGTGTTGGGAAGTGTAGACATCTTATACAATGTTCGCTAACTTACATTACGTAGCGAACCAAAGTGTGTAAATATGATAATAATTATATTAATATGCTGTGTAATTAGCATTGTAACTGTAGGTACTCATGGCGACTCGTACTTTGTGTTCGATGTGTTTGTAGGTACTTAGTCTGTCCTTATTAAATTGTTCATTTGTGTAATCTACTCCATATTATATTACGGTTGTAAATGGTTATACGTCTATAGCTAATGGTAGATTATGTATTTATATTTAAATAATAATACAATATGAATGAAAATAGGCTTTGAGTTTATATTTATCGTAATAGTTTGTTTGTATTTATTAGAATAAAGTAGTTGGACACTACCATATGACAAGCAGGCGAATGATTGTTCTGCTTAGCACAGCTCATGTGTATAAAATCATAAATTAACGCAGACCTATCGGAAGCCCATTGTTAGTTTATTTAAAACCTTATGGATAAAGAAGTAATTTTTTAGCTTATTCTTGCATCGTGCGACGCTGGCTACTAGCCTTTTTGTGACACATATTTCTACAGTGCTTTGTAGTAAAACCTTTATTACAGCTATAGAAATAATATCAAACGATAATATGTAATTTTAACCGCGTCATCAATACCTATACATTTGTGTACCTAAATGTGATACTTAATATAAACACAAGTGATATAAAATGTTCACATTTTACTGAAGAGTTTCCTAACGGTATTTCAAGAAGTTGGGAATTTACTCTACGACATAATATAGAAGTTTTGGTTTATTAACTTTGACTCATTCTTGGAAAAGGGCTGTCGTTACAAATATATTTGTTTTTAGCTATTTGTCTGACGATATAATACTCCGAAAACTTAAAGTGTAAGAAACATGAAAAAAAAAATGATAGTCATAGGGACTGCAGATAAAAGTGAAAACTAATAACTTATAATTTAAGTATTGTAGTAAGTCTAACAGGTTTATCTGTGCTTTATTGTTTATCTGTTATTGGAATTACTTATCTGTGTCAAATTTAAATTTTACCACACGTGAATTTGTCGGCTCGGCCAATCATAGCGCTTCCCGTCGACGCGCTAGGCCTCGCCTCACTCCGCTCTTACGCCGCACCGCCGACCAAGAGGATTCATTCTCTCTCTTGTACGCTCTCTGATGACTGTAATAAGTGCTAAGACGGTGCTCCGTAATAAAACTTCTAGCCCACTCAATCAAGTGATCGTTTATGTGTTTTATTATAACTGGACTGCATAACCGAACCCCGACAAGTGGCGCCCAACGTGGGGCGAACGAGGCGCCTATTATGGTTATTATACTGTCTATGGTGACGCCGTGAATAAGTGAACTCGTCGTACTCGTAAAAGTCGTAACGTAATCGAGTCAGCATGTCGCAATAATAACAAGCGTTCGGATGCCGAAGACAGTGACGACCGGTCACATTAACCTCGACAACACCGTCAAGGAATCAGGGGACGAAAGTTTTACCACTCGGCAACTATCCGCCATGATGGCGGCTATGCAGAAGTCACAAACGGACGCCTTCGCGCGCCTACTGGACACCGTTATTGGGAATGGGGGTGGAATACCCCACGAATCATCATCGATTCTCTCCCCGGCCGTCAGCCCCGGCACTTTTACGCAATGCACCGCCAGATTTGGTGGTGACGCAGACGAGCCACTCGACGTGTTCATCGACGCTATTCAGAGCTTTAAAGATTGCGCCCGCGTCTCTGATGAGAATGCTCTCAGAGGCCTCTCTATGGTGCTCATTAATGACGCCGCAGTGTGGTACCAAGGAGTCAAAGAAGAAATAAAAACTTGGAAAGATGCCATCCACTACTTGGAACATACCTATGGTGATAGACGGCCGCCGTACCGACTATATAAAGAATTGTTTTTGTTACAACACGGACGTGAGAAAACGGGAGTCTTCGTGGCTCAGTGCCGTGCCCTTTTATCAAAGGTTCCCGCCGGCGACATAACGGAAAAGGCTAAACTCGATATGGTGTATGGATTATTGCACCATCGTATTCGACATAGACTACGCAGGGAAGATTTCACTGACTTCGTAGGCCTACTTCGCCTGGCTCGTAATATCGAGGAATCGGACAACGAAGTGACGGCAATCCTGATGACGACAGCCACGCAGCGCCCTCGCCCGATGCCGTCGAGATCGTCGTCCGCAGCCCCGGTTAATTCTAGTGTCCCGGTCCCGGTTCCGACATCTCCCCCTGTCACTAAAGTGTCGGTTTCCCGTTCTAGTGCTACCCTAAAGCCGCGTTGTGTTTATTGTAAACAATTTGGACATATCCGCGACGATTGTAGGAAATTAAAATCAAAGTGTGTAGATCCTAACATTTCTAATGATTATAAGCCAAAGCTTTCTAATATTTGTTGCTATGGTTGTGGAGAGAGAGGGGTAATGAGGTCGCAGTGCCCACGCTGTAATAATACGAGTATGTCATTTTCCTCATTTTATGTGAAAGAAACGGCGCAGGAAAACTCGGTAAGCGATTTTGAACATTATCATCCTGATGATCCTCAATCATCTCATAAAGTAAACTTATTGATTAATAAAGATGATCCTCAATCATCTATCAATGTTAAAGCATCAGTATATTCAAATGATCCTCAGACATATTCTAAGGTAAATACACCAAATTCTGATAGATTTGCAATGGAATCAATTAATAGGTTGAATGCACCTGTTTTGAACCCATTCGATGGGTTGTGCCAGTTTAATGATACTAAACTTAACATATCAACAGTAGTTCCCTCACTTAGTGCTGACTATACAGCAACAACTACCAAATCTTTTGAAGTGCTTAGGCATGTGGTCCCACTCTCTGTGTCTAATGTTAAGGCAACGACTGCATGCTTCACGCATCTAAGGCCTGTGCTTAGTGTCATGATTCTTGGTCAACGGGGCATAGCTTTAATTGACACTGCTGCAAGAGGCTCTGTGGCAGGCCATAAGCTTTATAAAATATTTAAGGAAAAGCATGTCACTTTTAGCTCCAAACAGGTAAATGTAAAGTTGGCAGATGGTGTTATCCAATCACGTGAAGTCTTGGTGGCCCGTGTGGATGTAACCATCTCCAAGGACAGAATTATTCCAATGGACTTCATAATTTTTCCGGAGGCTGACAACAATGAGACACTTCTGGGCATGGACTTTCTTTGTGCTGCAGGTATGGTAATCAATTTTGCTGCTTCTTCTTGGCATTTCTTTGGATGCACGCAGACTTACCCACTTGAGTATGAGGATGAATCTATGCTTCAGCGTACTTCGCTTGCAGTGTCCTCCATGTCACTCCGCCCCGATGAAGGCTTAATGCTCTCTGATAACCAGCGCCAGCAACTCATTGCTTTTCTTCTGGAGCACGAAGACATCTTTAGTCTAGGAGGAGCAGCAACACCTTTTGCAGAGCATCATATTGACACAGGGAATCATGCTCCTGTTGCTGTTCCCCCATATCGCCTCACGCCTGCTAAAAAGGCCATAATGGAGGCTGAGATCAACAAAATGTTGAAAGATGGAGTGATAGAGGAGTGTGAGTCTGCGTGGGCTGCACCTGCATTGCTTGTTCCTAAGAAGGATGGTACATATCGGTTTTGTGTGGATTATAGATGATTAAATGCTATCACTAAAAGTGATTCTTATCCCTTACCTGTCATTGAAGATTTGCTTCATGCTACCAAAAGAGAAGGATTCATAAGCACTATTGATCTAAGATCAGGGTACTGGCAGGTGAGTGTCTCCCCACCTGACAGGGACAAGACCGCATTTGTTTCTCCATTCGGTAGCTACCGCTTTATCCGCATGCCTTTTGGCTTAAAGAATGCCCCGGCCACATTCCAAAGGTTGATGGACCGATTTCGTTCCGGGAGTGCCCTAAAGGACATAACCTTATTAGTTTATCTTGATGACCTCCTAGTTCTCTCGGATGGCCATTTCTATCAACACCTAAAAGATCTGGAAGCTGTGTTTAACCGCCTTCGAGTGTTTGGTTTAAGAGCCAACAGAGACAAATGCTCTTTTGCCTGTAGCCAAGTGAAGTACTTAGGCCATTTAATCACTCCTAATGGTATAATGCCAGACGATACCAAGGTGGCAGCTATACAGAATCTAAGTGAGCCTATGAATCTTAAACATCTACGGACTTTCCTTCAAACCTGTGCCTGGTTTCGGAAATTTGTTCCTGGTTTTTCTGAGATATCTCAGCCCCTTACAAAGCTAACCAGAAAGAATCAGCCTTGGGTGTGGGAGGATGAACAGCGGTTGGCCTTTGAGGAGTTAAAAAAGAGATTGATTACAGCACCAGTCCTTGTGCAGGCAGATTATAGTAAGCCTTTTATTATCCACACAGATGCTAGTAACTATGCATTGGGTGCTGTTCTTCTACAAGGTGAAGGCCATGACATGCACCCCATTGAATATGCAAGTCGTTTGCTTACTACTGCTGAGCGCAAATATGGTACTACTGAACGAGAAGCTCTTGGCATAGTCTGGGCTGTGGAAAAATTTCGCCCTTACATTGAGGGTCACCCTGTCATTGTAAGAAGTGATCATCAACCACTTAAATGGTTATTGACTTTGAAGTCGCCTAGTGGTAGGTTAATGCGCTGGGCCTTAAAGCTGCAAGCTTTCGATATAAAATATGAATACTCACCTGGAAGAGTCAATGTAGTTGCTGATGCCCTTAGTCGTCCAATTTGTAATGAGACAAATCATGAAAGCTGTGGGTTTTGTACTGTTATCCTGGACTTACCACGTAAGAACCCTGTAGAACTGCGTTCTGCTCAGCTTGAGGATCCTGAAGTCTGTAAAATCATCAAGGACTTGGAAGACACCTCTGACCCCTTAACCCCAACTCGATGGCTAGAGAGAGGTTATCATTTGGAACAGGGTGTTCTTTATCGCCACGGCCCAGACTCTGAGTCTGAGGAGCCTCAATTAGTGATACCCAAGTCTATGCTTAATGATGTAATGGATGAATTCCATAATGCACCTATAGCTGGCCATCAAGGTATTGACCGCACTCTGGATCGTATACGACAACGTTATTACTTCACTGGCATGCGCAAGTATGTCACTGAATACCTTAGAAACTGTATTGAGTGCCAAAGGTATAAATACTCCAATCAGAAGCCCTCTGGACTTCTACAGACACCAATACTCAATCAAAAGGGTGAAGTACTTGCCGTAGACTTATTTGGTCCGTTACCTGAAGCAGAGACCGGTGAGAAGTGGGTGTTCCTTGTTGAGGATACTGCTACTCGATGGGTTGAACTGTATGCCCTAAAGGAAGCTACAGGTGAAGCATGTGCGAAAATACTCCTGGAAGAATATTTTCTTCGCTATGGGTTCCCCAGACGAGTCATTTCTGACAATGGTGTCCAATTAATATGTGCAGTAATGCAGTTATGCATGTTCTTATTTGGGGTGAGGCAGAATCTTATTCCTCTCTACCATCCTGAAGCCAACCCGGCTGAAAGGAAGAATCGTGATCTAAAAGTTCAGCTGGCAATATTAGTAAAGAACGACCGTCGCACTTGGCCTCAACGTTTACCTCAGGTACGTTTTGCTCTTAATTCAGCGACTTGCTCCACTACGGGTGTGACCCCATCTTATATGATGTATGGAAGAGAAATGCGTACACCTTTTGACGCACAACATGACCTCCGTGCAATCCTGGATAAGGAGACTTTTGTACCCCAGGTAACACCTTATCTTAGTAAGTTTATTAAGACTTTAGATGAAGTCCGAGATAGAATTGAAAAGAATCAAGATTTTAGGAAGAGGTATGCAGATGCTTCGCGTCGTACTTCTCCTGATTTCAAGGTCGGTGATCAGGTTTTATTAACTACTCATGCTCTGAGTAATGCACCCAAGGGGGTGACTAGGAAATTTATGCCGCAGAGAGATGGACCATATGTTGTCAAACGCATTGTTAGCCCGACGACCTATGAGGTGGCTGATGACCAGGGTAACTTATTAGGACGCTTTCACTCTTCAGATCTTATACCCCTTATTACTAACAATACTGATTCCATTGAGCCTGTCCAACCTCGTCGTCGACGGGGAAGGCCTCGCAAAGCTAGTAAGTGTTAGGAATGGTAGATGCCAAATCACTATCGGGTCGATTTAGTGGTTTGGAGGAGGAGGATGTAGTAAGCCTTAAGGTTTATCTGTGCTTTATTGTTTATCTGTGCCAAATTTAAATTTAACCGCACGCGAATTTGTCGGCTCGGCCAATCATAGCGCTTCCCGCCGACGCGCTGGGCCTCGCCTCACTCCCACTCTCGCGCCGCACCACCGACCAATGGGATTCATTCTCTCTCTTGTACGCTCTCTGATGACTGTAATAAGTGCTAAGACGTGTCTCCTTAATAAAACTGCTATTCCACACAATCAAGTGACCGTTCGTGTTTTATTATAACTGGACTGTATAACCGAACCCCGATAATATGTATTTTTTTAGAATTTATCTTTTAATTGAGGTACTAGTTTTCTACAAAACTATCTCAAAACAGTCCAACAAAATAAAAAAATTAAGCAAGAAAAACAAAAAGTTCAACTAAATAAAGTAACCAAAAAGTTTCAACCATTTATTAATAAAAAGTTCAAACGAAGCAGCGTTTTTTTGGCCTTTTTTATAATTATGACCAATAAAATTTTCTGATAAATAAATTGTCAATAACACATACGAGTGTAATCCGTCATGTTGTTACATTTACAGAATAGTTACGACCATAAACAAAGTGTCAAATAATCAATGATAATTATCATCCGATTATAATCGGAAGTATATATATTAGCATAATGAGATTTGTAATTAGTTATGTATTAAACAATTATTTTTGTTTTATGCTTACTGGTTTTTGTTAATAATTCATTTAAACTAGTAAGCAATGTAAAATAACCGATAATAATATCTATTTTTATTCATATTTACCGTTATTGTTACGTTATTGTTCAATTTCCGTTTATCGAGTTTCGTTATGCAAAACCATATTTGGAAATTATATAGTTCTTGTGCTGTTCAAATAATTATTATGCGTTTTATTAAATATTATCTTTTATTTATTTTGTGTAACATGTACTAACAAATTAATATATTCGAGAAACAATTATTAAAGAGCCAAACAATTGATTGGACACACACTATTGCTTAGAGCAAAGTGTATCTCTTGTCCCAACGATTCATACTCGTATACACTGTGAGTGAATATGCTTCAAGGTGCAATGGAAATGTCGATAACCCTACGAAACTGGTTTTGCGACTGCATTCAGCCGCGAAACGAGATGCACATCAGGTATATTTTCAGTTAAGCAAAAGGGTTATAAAATGAAACATGATGTTATAACTTCAAAAATAAAAACGTGAATGTCAAATATAAAAAAGAGTGTACAATGTCTTGTACAGGGTCCAATTGTATGTATGGTGCAATTGTTTTTATAGCTGTTTCGAAACCATTTCTCTCAAAAGAAATTAATTTTTTAGCTTTCTGTATACATTGTGATAGATTCTTGGCTCGTTGAAGTTCTGCGGTCTCATAAAAATATATCTGTATTTCATTTTATTTAAATACTTTTCACAACTTGGAATCGCACATACCTAAGCTTACAATTATGTTAAAATTGTAATTTAAAAAAGTATTTATTAATGAATGTTATAGAAACCCGACTGCGTAAAAAATATTAAATAAATAAAAAAAAACGAATAATAAAAAAAACAATTACAGATATCTGATAAACACTTGTAATATTTTAACGTAGAACATAAACACACGGAACTGCAGACTTTTACAGTCGAATCGTGTACAGTATCAAGTATATATTAAATACTTTAAGTATTCTAATAGTGTTCAAGAAGAAATGCATTGTTGCACTTGAACAGTAATGAACAAACAAAATATCCAACACTAATTCTAAGAATGACGACAGAAACGACTGCACTAATATGATATAACCTAACCTACATAAACCTAACTTAACCTAAGCTAACCTCACTTAACTTCATCTAACCGATGCTTATACATATATGTCCCTGTGGATCTGATGATCTTTTTGTATATTCTTCATCATCTCCAGAGGTTTCGAAGATTTATAGTATTCGTTTATAGTATTAGCAGACTGCCTCGTTGGTTTAGTGGGTGAAAGCCCAACTATTGATTAAGAGGTTTTGGCATCAATCCCCATGTTGAGAAGAGGATTAGTGGATTTTTATAACTCAGAACGAAAGGCGGAAGTACGGCTACCACAAACATCTGACCCTGGCTAGTTCTAGGTCTAGGCATCTTGATATGTATCTAGCGCAGTTGGAAGTGGAACTGGAGAACATTAAGTGGCATGTCCTGGGGTTGTGTAAAGTCCGTAGAGAGGGGGAGGACACCATCACCTTAGGCGCGGGCCGCCTTTTGTACTACCGCGAAGGCGACCACTCATCTCAGAGTGGCATAGATATTCTAGTCAATAGGGCCCTCTCTAACAATGTTGAAGACATCTCGAGTGTGTCGAACAGAGTAACGTACCTGATACTTCGGCAATCCAAACGGTATAGCATGAAGGTTATTTAGATCTACGAACCGACCTCGACACACTCAGATGAAAAAGTAGAGGATATGTACGAGGACATATCTAAAGCCTTGCACAACACCACAAAAGCACAATTCGATATTGTTATGGGGGACTTTAACGCCAAAGTGGGAATCCAAACTGGCGACGAATCTTATATAAGCCCACATGGTTACGGATCCAGAAATCACAGGAGGCAAATGCTGGTCAACTTCCTCGAGAGGGAGGGGCTTTTCTTGAGGAATTCGTTCTTTGAGAAGAAGCCCTAAAGGAAGTGGACGTGGCGAAACCCTGACATTGTGACCAAAAACGAGATTGACTTTATCATGACGGACAAGAAGCGTATATTTAGAGATGTCTCTGTGATCAATAGGTTTAATACCGAATCTGATCACGGAGTCATCCGACTCATCATCGGAATATAAATTTTAAGTTCGAAAGAAGTCGTCTGATGAGGTCGACACTCCGACCTGATCCCGTACGAATCATGGCGGGAACCAAGAAGTTTCAGAAACTTCTCAGCAACAGTTTCGCTGCCATTTGAGCTTGCCATACCTTGAGCAATGAGGGCATCAAATTCTGCTAAACGCAGTGAAATGGCAGCAAGTTAAATCTCTCGAGCGAGACTCTACGGTTTATGACAGACAGACGGAGAAATACACTGGCATCACTTTGTCAGAGAGGTCTATAAGCTATTCTCAAGAGTCATCACGAGTCGTCTCGCTACAAGACTTGACGAGTTTCAGCCACCGGAACAAGCCGGGCTTCGTGGAAGATATGCCACCATAGACCACATCCACACAGTGAGGCAGATTATGCAAAAGTCCGAAGAATATAATCAGCCGCTGTGTTTAGCTTTTGTGGATAATGAGAAGACCTTTGACTCCGTGAAAATCTGGGCTATTCTGGAATCATTACAGCGATGCCAAGTAGACTGTCTCTAAGCCGAAATGTTGAGGTGCGTATACGATGTCGCCACTATGTGTGGCCGAGTACAGGATCAGCGGCCTAAACATTGCAGTTAGGTAGAAACAATTTTAAGTGCGTCCTACCAGTCATTACATACGGAGCTAAAACCTTGACACTCACGGTGCGCCTAGTCCCTCAGTTCAAAGTCGCCCAGCAGCTACTGGGCGAGATTTGCTCGGAGTCTATATAAAGGATTACGATCAGAAACAATTCTCTTCCACAGAGAACCAAAGTCACCGACTTAGCTTAGCTCGCTGAAGTGGCAATGGGCTGGGCATATCTGCCGAAGAACCGACAACCGGTGGAGTAGGCGAGTTTTGGAGTGGAGACCGCGGCTCGGCAAACGTAGTGTAGGACGCACTTCGGCTCGGTGAGATAACGATCTGCAAAAGACCGCAGGTAGATGCTGGATGCAACAACCCAAGGACAAGGCGGGATGGCGCTCATTGGAGGAGACCTATGTCCAGCAGTGTACTGAGATAGGCTGATGATGATGATGAAGAGTGTAAAAGGTTTGAATTGCGCTACATTAACGACTCACCATCAAACAACCAAAATAAAACAAAAACATTACATAAATGCAACATGTCGCCATTTAGTTACAGACACGAGCACAGTGACCCTTGTTAAAGAATCTGAGTAGCTGTCGTTGTATAACATACACACTCGTATATTATGTATAATCAATCATATTTCGATCAACGTCAATAAAGCCAAATACTTAATAGCAACTTCGTATCGAATCACAAAGCGAAGCGAATAATTTCCGATTAACATTAAAGGTAATGATTATTTTTGACACTAAATGTAAATAATTCTTATATCATTATTACTCTAATATTTATTATTCAATAGAAAGATATGAGAGTATACAATTCCGATCAATTATATCGCTGGAAACACAAAGAAAAAACATATCGCTGTAAAAAGTACAAATGAAAAAATAATATATATTCGTGTTAATATTGACAGTGACAAATTTTCTATCAAACAAACGGCAAGACATAGACAATAGAAATTTGACGGTTTTTTATCTCCACTGACGTGACTAAGTCCAATCTGCGGTCCTTGAAAGCACTGCACGGTTAACAAAATAATATTGCAAAACCTGTAGTGAGATCCAGATTAAGGTTATTATTCAATTATCTGTAGGTAAAATGATTAAAATGTTTTATGCAGAGTATTATTGCTTTGTTAAGGTTGTTAGGGATGTTCCTTATAAGTATTTGGATGGGTACCCATAATTACAGATTATATTTAACATTTCATCTTTTTTAATTATCAAATACAATTCGTTTATGGTTTAAGCGACTTTAAAATAGACAACATAGTGATTTTAAACTAACTAATTAAATTATGAAAATCATTACCTTACTTCCTAAGTAATTAAATTTTGAAAATCATTACCAAACTTACGTCAGAATCCATACAGGTTATACACAAATATAAAATTGTACAAATATATTATTAAATTTTATATTTATATATACCATCTATAACATGGTCTGTTTGGTGAATTACACGTATGCACATATTTAGATATATCAGCAAACGCTAAATTTAATGATGACACTCAGCGCCTTAAAATACAAATATTATGTATCGTAGTATTTACTTAAGAATCATTAAAAACCCGTAAATTATTTTGAAAGTATTTGAATAACATGACTCAGATTTAGGGATGTTCCGATACCGCCAAAGTATCGATACCTACTCATATGAGTAGGTACTACTCAAATCGCCATTCGATACTACTCATTTGAATACTCTTAAAGTATCGATACTTACTCATATCGATACATCGATACTTTTTCAACAATAACGTATACGTAACCGGTGAAACGTGAATGTTCTGAATCCGTCTGGCGACCTTTTTTTCCCTATATATACTTATGTAGTAGACAACTTGTTTCATAAAATAAGAAGACTTACTTTCACGTCTTCCCATGCGCCGTCTGGATTACATTTTAATATTCAGACACTTCGTCACACTTCCAATCGATACAAGTACGAGTACTTTTCTTTCGATACCAAGTAAGTATCGAATGAATACTAAAATTACTTGATATCGAAAGAAAAGTATCGAGTACTTACTTGTATTTACTTGTATCGGAACATCCCTAATCAGATTGACGTATGTTGAAAAAAGGCCTTTGTGGTTTGAAATGAGAAATTTCCAATTATGTTATGTATTTTGACGTTTGTAATGTTTGCGGCGGTAACTTGTTAATACTAAGACTGTGCTACTATTTTTGGCGGGTTATTAATTGCACAGATAAAAAAGTACACAGTGTTTTAAATGTTAGCAAAATACATCGAGAATCACAAATTTCGGTAGATACATTTTTTATACGAAAGAACATTTGGTAGAAAAATAATTATCACATAAATTTTATAAAAGTACTATAAAAAACGTAACATCACGCCTGTAATCCCCGAAGAGGTAGACAGAAAAATGTAGTACACTCCCATGTTTCACCAGTTACGTATAAGTCCCATGGAATAGATGGTGAGCCTATTGCCATACATCGGGCACAGATCCAGACTCCGACCCACTACTAGAAATTCTAAATTAGAAAAATCAATAGTACCCAAGCCGGAATTTTAACCCAGGACCTCCCGATCGGCAGTCGAGCTCGCAACCACTCGACCAACGAGGCTGCCAATAATTATATAAATTTTCTTTATGAATAATGACATGGCTTCTTATTGAAATTACCAAAATATCAACTATTATGAACGATTATATTCATTCAACAAAAACTTGTACTACTCTCTACTAAAACCTTGTAAAATTTTTCCTATAATACAGTGATCTGAACAGAACTCGTTTACCGATATGAATATCTATTACCTGTCAGGTGGCCTACGCTCGTCTGTTTTGTAAAAATAATAAAAGATGCTTCAAGTTATAATCGAGGCTACAGAGTGCAGTGCCCACTACATACGAGTAGCATATGGACTTGCCGACTTTCCACATTCTACTCAGAAATTATATTAATAATACTATTAAAATTTTTATTATTAGAAATTTTAATATTTCTTTGTTTCTAGTTTCTAACTTTTAGCGTTTAAAAATTTTGTAAAGATTTTACGTACCTACGTTGATCTTGGCGTTTGATTTACATTTTGAAATGGCTATTTATTTATTACATGTTGTTATTTTTGCTTTTTTGTTAGAGGTATATTTATTAACTTATTCTACTTTAAGAAAATTTATTGTAGAAATTAATTGTTGTTGTAGAAGTGAAATACAATTTTTATTCATTTATTATCTATGTTGATACCTTATTAAAGACAGAAACAGATATAGTATAAAGAATAAAAAACGTAGATTTAAGTACGTAGATAGGTTAAATAAACTTTGCGACCCAGTTGAAAATAAATGTCTAACTATTACTTATCGAACCTTGGTAATAATGTGATAAGTATATAAAAATACTCTCCATATTTATAATTAAATTTAATATAGATAATATAAGGAAAATTATTTATTTTTTCTTTGTAAAGTCAGAAAATACTATGATTGACAACTTTTAAAATATATATTTCGATTTCTAATTAAATTGTTTCTCCTTTAAAGTATGTATATGCATTATTGCCATTTGTTAACATATATTTATTATATTAATAAATTTAGAAAAATGGAAATCACAAATAAATTGTACTTTTAAGTACATTCTAGAACCAAACTTTTTGATTCTAAAACCTTCATTGATTTTGGTATTAATTTTTTTTTCCACCTTGTCAATAATAAATTAAAATATTAAAATAATACTTACACTTTCCAAAAACTCCAGCACCACAAAACTAAACGCAACAAATTTTATTTTCCGACGCAATCGTCACTGCACAATAAATTTTCCCGCGCGCGTATTATTTCACTGTTCTGTCAAATAGTTGTTTTTTTGTTCTAAATTGCAGTCTATGCACCAAGGCACGGACAGCAAACTGCCTGCGAAGTTGGTCTCTAGCAATTTATATAGTCGTTGAGTAATGAACCGCTCTGTCGCCGGCCATATAGCACGTGCCACTTACTCTTCATTGGCCTTTATATACGTTTTATAAACTAATTATTTTCAGCGACAACTGAAAAATGTTCGCATTCGCACAATAATGATAAATCGTTTAATTGTTGCAATTCATAGAAGTAGAAATATAGTTATTTGAATGGATTTTACAAATAATAATTTATAACTAAAACGCTTATAAGAGCGATTGGTGGAAAGAAACGAATTTTTATTTGTGAATAATTATTTCGTATTTTTCTTTATATCGTCACCCCACCTATCTGGAGTGCGTCCTACGCTCGATTGCCAAGACGCGGTCTCCACTCCAGAACACATTTACTTCAACGGAACGACAATATATGCAAAGTGGCTGGCAGCATTTGGATGCGACGAGCTAAAGATCGAGCTCAGTGGCGTGCTATTGGAAAGGCCTATGTCCAGCTGTGGACGGAAATAAGCTGATAATGATGATGATCTTTCTTCATACATACCTCAAAAGGTGTTTTGGACACTGAAATCTCAATTAAAAATGCCTGTTTGATATTATCATTCTTATTGTCAAATTAATTACAAAACTGTATATAAATATTTACAGGTAAATTCCTTATGCTTAATTGTGTATTGACTTAAATAAATGAACGAAAAGAAAAAAAATATTTATTACTTATTGAAAGAAAACGATATTATGAAACATAAATGGAAAATTACGTTTTTCGAATATACGGAGAGATATTTAGCCGATTAAAGGTTAAGTGAGACAATAGATCTCTTTTAATTCATAGCTGACCGAACAAAATGGACTGCAAAAAATGGTAAAATATATTTTAGTGTCAATAGTGGAACGATAATAGGGTCCGAATTATATTATTGTACAAATATAAATAAACGCGAATTTATGTGTGCTGTTAATACTCGTATGTATGCTTTTAAAGCCGTAGGCCGTAGGTCGTTAGGTTTGGAGGTCTTAATTATTTATATTAAGCGCCTTATTGTCTAATGGCTGCGGTCATAAACATAATACATTAAATTGGGTGGAGAATCGAATAATATGCAAAAGCGCCAGTAATACTTCACATCAGACCGCGAACTGCACTGTGCTGCGGCAGAAATAAACGTGAAATAGACACCAACGTATCCGAACTCACGCAAAAGCAACCCCAAGTTAACTAAGTATTCACATGCATTATGTATTGAAGTAAATATTTTCATAATGTAGCTATATTCAATAGTACAATTTAGGTGAACAAGATATGAAAGTTGCAGTTTAGAAGCGTTGTCCTTACTTACAAGCGGGAGTAGCTAAAATGGAATATTGCACATGATGTATACTTATATATTAATTATTGTACTGATATTAGAGTATATAGTAATATAAGTATTAATGAGACTCTTCAAAGAATTCATAGTTGGTTCAGCGCAAACAATCTTGTCTTAAACAACAAAAAAACCAAATG